>CM076580.1:1117335742-1117490675 GCA_034641835.2 Pinus albicaulis
TTGGTCAGAGCCATGTAAGGTGATTGTCCTGAATAAATGTTATGCATAAGCCATAAGGCTGCGTGGATCCTTCAGGGAAAATTTTAGGGCTAATACTCGCAGGTGGGCTAATTTTCCATGTTTTTTCCAAAAAAAATATTTACCATTTTCGATTTTTTTTTTAAATTGATTCAACCAAATTTTATAGTATAAAATTAATTTACCCTTAAAATCACCAAATTTTTATATATGCTAATATAAAATTATTAGAAAACTAAATAGTTTTACAAAATAACATGAAAATTTTTACAATTCACATATTGGGGACTACTAAGATTCGCCAAGGTTACTAAACTTTAAGATAAACGTCCATCCTTAAAATTTTCCCGAGGTTCCTTGTATCATATCGTATATATAAGGTACGCGTTTTCAATTTTTTTATTCTATAACACAAGATTTATATGAAGTTTATATATGGGATTTATTAACTTCTTACCTAGTCTTCATGATTATGCCTACAAAACTTTGAAGATTTTTTCCTTTGGGTATGTTTATGGTTGATCCACTTTGACAGGTATTGGTTCTCGAAAATGGAATATAGGTTAGGTTATCTACCTAAATTGTGCATTATCATTTTACTTTTCCATTTTGGCCTTAATATCGACCCCACGAAGATGAGACACAAAACCTTCTTGTTGCTTATAAGTGTCATAACTTGTGTGTTAGGAGCCTACCTTATCATGGGTGCCCTCGATAGTACCTTGTTGTCACTTGGCACCCATGCTGAACTCTTGTTCTTAGGCTCATGAGTCCTCTTTAGATTTGCCATGAATTTTGCGATGAAGCTTCATTCTCCTTCTTCTTTTCTATCTTTCTGACTTTATACCCTAGAGGCTCCCACTTGTTGACTTGTATTGATGCATTACATGTTGACTATCTGTACCTCTTGGCCTTAAGTTAGCTTCACTTGGACTCATTTATAAGCCACTTTTTGACCATGTATTTCTACAAACAACACTGAAATAACCTAGCCTCTACAGCTTGACACCTTATGCCTGTGGAGAGAATATCCCTTTGAGTGTCGTTGACTAGTTTCATCACCTTTCATTGAGCATAGGAATTTTCCAGTCCCATGAATTAGCGCATCTATATTTAGGCACTCGTTATTTCCACTATACCATAGGCATTATTTTATTCCTTTTCAGGCTTTTAATATTAAAAATACAAAAAAAATTATATATTTCAAAAAGAGTGAGAATGAGACATTACTTTCATAATTGATGGAGCTAGAGTCAGTTGTGTCACCCTTGAACAAAGCACTCAAAAGAAAGTATTTCCTCCATTGGGATGGGATTTAGTTTGACTTAGGAGATACATAACTTTCTTATTGAGTCAGAAATCCCCTGTTTGGTTATCTCTTCCAATCATATGGAGAATTTGTTTATGCCTTCTACATGACAAACTTATACAAAGTTGTCATATGCTACCATATAGTCACATTTGAGTCGTGTTTTTGTTCAAGGGAAGTAAACCTGATTCGGCCTTTCTACGGCATCTCTTGACTCATTTTTCAGTCGGCCATACCTGGTCTACCAGAGTTATATTCTATAAGATCAACTATTTGGTCCTTTTCTCGTGCTAGTTAAGAACGTCTCCATTGACTTCTTGCTGGAAATTTTTCTCATATTGACTTCGAATTTTTTTTTGAGAGTAGTCCTAGGGCTACACGTTGGCCCTATTTTCATCATTAGAAGGTGACCTTGTGTTCAACATCGATGAAGATCATGGGTCTTTGACTGAGTGGTTTCCCTTGTGTTCACCGTCATCTTACATTATCACACATTGGGATTCGTATAGTACCTTCATTTCCATTTGACCCTATTAGTGGATTCCTCTTCTCTATGTCAGCTTTCATTATTGGTTGGTTCAAAGGGTTTCTTTCAAGCGCTAGCCACAACTTTTGACCACTGAAAATGTGCTTTGGTTTGGTTACTTCATCTTTATTCGTCGAATTCCTTCCAAATTATTGGCCTACGAGTTACACTCGTGTTATATTAATGAGGGTTGCCTTAATGCCTTCCTTCCAACAGATCTTTTCCCATCGAATCTAACTCATTCCTCTGGGAATAAGGTCTAGATTCATTTTTCATTACCTTAGGGTTTGCAGTCATCAATGGCAGACTCCTTTGTTATCGAAAATGAGAATACATAAATGTATCTTGATTGGTAGATTCTCTCAAGGGCTCGACTTCAACTCATTTATTCACACTTGTTAGATTGTACTAGGGTACCTTGACTCTCATAATTATTATCGATGGGTTATCTATATTTGTTAACAGTATACATCAATAACTAGTAATCAAGCAATTTCTCATGGTCGACTTCAGCTCATATATTCCCATAGTGTAGAATTTTACCATGGTGGTCGGTGAAGACCTCGGGTTTGCATCAACATGTTTTGGTTCACTTTTCAGCTTCTTCAATTTTATTCCAGTGACACCATCCACCTTATATGTTGTAGTTCACCATAACAACATCTTATATGTTGGCACCCGAGTTGCTGGAGTACCATTATTACAATTTTATGACATGGTACTTTGAGGATGAGTTATGTGACATTAGTGATTATATATCTCTTTTGACATCATTTATCAGTTCTTCTATATGTGATACTATGGCATGACCTTCATATGTACTTTTGAGGCCTTGATCAAATGATCCACTATGTATTTCTCAGTTTCCTTTGTACTTTTATACATATTGAATTCAATCTATACTTGATATGTGGACATGCTTTACTATCTCTGAGCATGGGTATGTCCGCCTCATACATGAGCTTGCTTTCTAATCTCTTCCATTGGTTTTTGGCTGGCTAAAATCTAGTGAACTCCTCCCAAGTCCTTGCATGATTCTTCTTATGCAATTAATACATTTCAACCATCATGTACCCCTTCTGACCTCAAATATTAGGGGGCATCTGTTATAGCATCATTTTCCACCTTTGTATACTTGATGCTTTAAGTTATGGCCTTGGGTAACCCTTTCCCTTCAGACTTGGTCCTTTATCTAAAAAAAATTATTTTAAATTCCATACATGATTGTGCCCTCTCAAAGGCGTGTGCACACACAGGTCCATCTATACCCAACTCGCGTATATAATTTGAAATATGAAAAAATATAAAAATCCCTATTTTTTGGGTAGGATTTATGGGTTACACCAGAAGCCTACCTACAACATCCCATGGCCTAACTGTATCCCAGCTGAAAAAACTATTTTTGGGTGGTATAAATACACCTCATGGGAAGGCCTAAAGGGAGGATAAATATAGGATATTGATATTGTAACCATTTTGTCCCTTATCAAATCTGATTTATCTTATGCCTCCTGCAGTCCCAGATTGTGGAAAGCCTTGTTTCCCCCACATAGATTTTTATTCCTCTTATATGACATCCATGTGTATGAATTTGGACGGATATTGTTGAGGCTTGGGCTAGATGGATCCAAAGGATGGTTTCACTTGGAGCCGTGGCTGAATCAAGTGGTATTCCTCCACACTTCTTTGCATTCATCAATAAAGAAGCTATATCCCATTCTTGATATTATGATATTTATTCTTTATACATGCTTATGATCTTTATTAAGGAAGATCCACCATTATTCAAGAGAGATCAAGAGCGAAATTCCTATAGTTTGTAGCAAAGGTGTAAGATGAGCTCAAAGTGTGGGTTATTTAGAAATTTGTAGCCAAGAGTGAGTATTGAAGACATAGGGAATGCGTATAGGTACCAAGATAAGATAATAGACTTGTGCCAAAACCATGAGCCAAGACCTTGTGACATTCATCCAAGGGAAGACGAAAAATATAAGAGAATTTTTTTCCCTATCGAATAGACCAAATCGGTGGCCTATTTATAGTTGATGCCATGGGTGAAGGGTCACAACTGTTGAGAATCTAGTAGGGAAATGCTTAATTAAATTCTATTACTTTATAATTTCTTGTGTTATACTTGTTATACTTTTTTTATTAGATCTTATCATTTTTAGCTTATTATGTCTTTCTTCAAGTCAATTATCAAAAACACAAGAGACACAAAGTTTAGGCTCTTCAAGCCAGGGCCAAAACCTCTCCCTCTTAGAGATGGTAACCTGAAAGTAATTCTTCCTATCTATCTTCAATTGATAATTACCATGAGATAGACCCTTGACACCAGTATATGCCTTCAATTCCCTTTTCACTGCTCTTCTCAACATCTCATGTTGATCCCTTCTTTCTGCACTGCACCGCACCACCACTAGGAAACTTAGTTCCTAGCTCTAAATAATGAAATCCTTCTCTTTCTTATTTTAATCCAGCCACGCCTTCCTAGAGACCTCTGCTCAGCCTTCTACACTTGATGCCTAAGACTAAAAACTTCTTATTGTAACAATCCTCCTTCATGCTGTAAATGCACTCGTCCTTTTTTTTATTTATCTGAGATGTGGTGATCCAAATATGAGACCTGATTTGCTTCTCCTTAGTACCCCTTGCAGTATTCATTTCTTTGCTACCAAGTCACCATTATGTGCATTATTTCTTACTATGGTAGCCCTCGGCCTACCTGAAATCTCTGGAGTAGTAACAAAGTGTTAAGCAAATATGATGACTGACATACTTCCTTGTTGAGATATCTTCCCTTTTCGCACTAGACTTCACACCAATTGTAGTCTTGTACTTCAAATCCTATTGTAGTATTACAATAACTCCACATTATCCAAGAAAGTAACATAGAAAGAGTAATGGGGAAAAATTAAAATTTTAGAATTAATATTCAATTTTTAGAAATAAAACCCAAGTTAGTGTTTTCTTAGGTTAAGATTTTAATTTTATTTTACAAATAAGAAAATCACTAAAAAACACTAAAAACTAAAAACTTCAAAGCAAAAGAATATAGCGGACAAAATACCGAAACAATGAAGTTGCGGAAAAAGAAAATTGCAAAGTGCCGAATTGCAAAGCAGTGAACAGTCGAAATGCCAAAACACTGAGTTGCAAAGTAGCGAATTCCCGAAATGCCAAAACACCAAAATATATTATCTAACATATACTGATATCGCATCCCATAAATTGACATACACCAATATCGAATTCTTTCTAAAAACATCTCACAGTCGTAGTTTCGCTTTTCGCATTTCACAAATTTCTTGAATCAGTAAAGAATGACGACTATCAAATCATCAACGAAACATCCTCATATAGTGCCCCTTGTCAGAATCACATGGACCTATACTTTCAAATTTAATGCTCATTCATATGTGTTTTCTATCTCGATGTTTTCAATTGATTTTTAGTTTCAAAATTAAATACCAAAGGATTCCCTATTACACATGAATTCAATTGATAAGATTATTAACAATGTTTCGAAGTGATTTGGGCTTATCATCTATGATTTTTTTTTTAACAGGATAATTCTAAAACACAAGGCATAAAAGGATGTCACGAATAATTAAAGCACGAAGGAAATATGCCACCTTGCCATAGTTAGTGATGTAGAAAAAGGATAACAATGAAATGGAAACCTTAATCACAAATACCACATGCAATCCAAACATTTTTTCTTCAGCATGGGAAGGGATCTACCAACTCTACGATAATGAGAAACCTTAATTAATTCCAGAAATGTAATCCTTAGCTGATGATACTTCTTCCAATGATTCAGAACCCAGATAGATGCGTCTAACTCCTTTCTTCATAGAATTTTTTCTCGTGTAATAATGCTTCCATACACTGAATTAGTGAGATGGGTGTTAGAAAATGTGGATATAAGGGATAGACAATTTGTTACCAATAAAAAAATTGTCATTGGTTTCCTCAGGCCAACAAATTTAAGTAAGATGTATAAATTACCAGAACCTCAGAAGAAATATGACTCACAATTCTTTTAGAAGTTCATGTAAGAGAACAAAAATCATGCAGCACTAATAAAAGAGTGGAGAAATGACCCTAACTGGCATAAGTGTGATGAAAAGGGTATGTATTTAGTCGCTTCTCTTAAAAATTCCTTACTCTCAAATAGCTGCAATGATGTGTCGCATGTTTGTGTCTGTAAATACTAATAAGTATAAAGAGAATTGGACAACCTTGATAGAAGCAGCCTCTGAGGGGTATATTCTAAATTGGGCAGCCATTCTTTCTAATAATTTGATAAGACTCATCACAACCTATAGGGAAAATTGAAATGTTACAACCAATACAACCCCACCTTTTTACATGGGCTCTTATAACATGGATGTAGTATGTTTTTCTTATGAATTTTCCTCTGGATGGAAATGGATCAAAGAAGTAGTAACCCCCATCTTTTTCCAGTTATATTTCTTGTGGGAATCAAAATACTACTCTTATAATTTCAAAATCTACAATGAAATAATGCTCCCTGTCTACCAAGTCATTTTTGAAATCAAATTCCCTATAATTATCCCGAAAGCTTATAAAAGTCTTAAGTATATAGGTATGTGGTTTGGTGAGGAGTACTTTACATACATCTGTGTTTTTGGAAGCTATTCCCCTCCACATGTCCTACCTCTGTACATGTACTAGAAAAATTATTAGCCAAATAGATTACCTATCAAACAGTTGGAAACAATTTGACAAAAGTCTTGAAATATGCCAAAAAGACCATTTGGACAACTTTCTATTTTTCATGTGGCTCATATGCACTAAACAATTTCAAGCATGCCTGTCTTGAAATTGATCATTTAAAACCATTTAATTTCCCAGTTTTTCCCAATATAAATTATGATTCTTATGTTGTTTCTAGAGAAATAACAAATCATGTCAAGGTTCGAGCATTTCCAAGTGAGCCTTATAGGTTTGATGATATGTTTGAGTCAATTTTCGAATTTTCCAGAGTTTAGCAAAAAACAACGGAAAGACTCAGTCCTGAAGATCTGTTAGAGTTGAAAAAGTATCGAGAACAAATAAATGCTCATCTGCCAGAATATTTGTGCCAAAGACTAGCACCAAAAATAGAATAGATTTCAGTCACAACGTCTTCATCTCAGGTACCAATTGCAGAGACAGGAATTGCAAATATTGAGCAAGATGAAAAAATCACCCAAGACTAGGAAGGGTTTGATAGGGTACTATCTACAGCTAATACTCTAACCACACATGATACTATTCCGTTAGATACCACGCTTATTTTTGGCACTACAAAATCAGTAGCTTCTACAATGGAGCCAAGTATACAACACATTTCTACTGATAAAGATAATTCAAAGATTCAAGAAGAAAGAAAAGAAACCTAATCCACTGTATAGGTTCCTAAAAAATGTTTGAAGCGAAGTGAAACCCAAAGACATAGTGATATAGAAGAGAATAGAGAAGCTATATCTACCCAAGACATGGAAATCATCCTAGATTTCCCCATTGCTAAAATAATCCTGAACACTAAGGAAATACCTCTGTTGGACATATTCTATAGTCCAAAACATGAAGCTATCATGACCAGATCAAAGAAGAGGTGAAGGATGGAGAAAAATCTTGAATTAACACCAAATGTAACACCAATGCAAGTCCCTTGGAAAGAGACTCAATCGACTCCATAGGAAGAACTTCATAAATTGCCTCAATTTGCAGGTTCTTATGTAGATGAAACCATTCATAAAGCAACAGAAATCAAATCATTAATCAGACAAAAGGAACAGAAATTTTCTCAAATGGAGGAATTTTTCTTGAATGAAAAGAAAACTATTGAGCTTGAGCTGCAGTTAAATATCACTACTCTTCAGAAAGAGTTTGAGGGTCTTAAACTCAAAATTGGGAGAAATATTAAAGAAAAGTATCAACTAATTCATCAGTTACAACAAAGAATTGAAAAGTTCTAGAAAAATCCTGAAAATAATGAAGTCAAGAAGGAAGCAAGAGAGTTGGAGACATTACTGTCAAAACAACAAACAATTTTCTATTAGAAGCTAAATCAAATTCAGGAGCTAGTTAAAACCAGTGATCTATTAGTCACTCTGATACCTGATCTGAGGACTTATTATGATGAAATTCATGATAAAGTGTCTAAGTATATAGATTGGCAAGACACTGCATAGTGTAGAGTGGTTGATCTCCCTCAACTTTAAGAATCAATCAAAGACATAGTATTTGGAGACTGGGAAATCAAAATGGAAAGTGTTGAATTAGCTATTATCAGAGCTAAGAATCTACCTTCCAACCTTTCTGAATACATAAAAGATTCTCTTTTGCAAGCCAACCTAATTCAGGATTGTCCAAAAGACACTTTTCCAGATATCAAATTCTTAAAGAAATATTAGCAAGAAACATCAAGAAGAAAAGCTCTTGACATTCAAAGCCTGAAAAAATAAAATATGGAAAGTTACTCGTACTTGTTGATTAAACCTCATAAGCAATGGTTAATCTTGAAGTGTCTCTCCAACGCAGCAAATCAACTTCTTCCATCATTAAAGGATGAAGTATTCATGGGGCAGATGTGAATGCAACCAATTGATCCCCCCCAGATCGAACCTATGGTGAAAGTGTGCCAACTTAAGGATCGGTTAGAGAATGAATCTAGGAAACAGTCATGAGACTATTCTAACTGATGCAATTTAATTTCCTAGTTTTTCGTTATATAGTTTTAGAGTAATATTTTTAGAGACTTCTTTCAGAAGTCTTCTATTAATGTAATATTAATTAGTATTTAAACCTCTTTCATCCATTTAGAAAGGGGTCCAGAATTTTGAGAAGACAACTTTGGAACTTACACTATTATTGGAACAAAAGTTATCTAATTGGAAATATGAGCCTTGAAGTTATCCTTTTCAGATCTAAATCTATGATGCATCGGGTAATATTATATGTGTATTAATTGTTTTATGTTTCTGAGATTTATAGCAAAATTATTTCTTTCTACTTGTTTCATTCTGATAATCATTGAAGTGATATATGTTCTTATTAGTATTCATATAATATATTAAAAAATATGTTGTTAGATGTGAAACTAAGAAGTATTTTATGTGATTGATGTTCTCCATCAACTAAATTGATTTAGTTTCTTACATGCGCTCATATTCCTTAAGTATGAAATTATCTATATTGTTTCATTCTTGTGAAACCTTTCTCTATAATCATATAAAAGATTCTGATCCCGGGAAGTAGTTAGATTTAGTTGTAATTTATGTTATCATTAGAAATAAATCACCTCGCTTATGTTGATTCTATTACTTTTTGTCATTCATATAAACTCTCTTTATACGGGAAACTGGTCCATAAATCCCTATTTGGACCCACCATTTCAACATAAAAGGAGTTGCTTTAAGCTCCTGACTGGGTGGAATCCCCAATGTTGAGGCAGCCACCTTCCGTCCTTCAACATTTTTGGCACTAGAAGGAGGGCCATCTGACTATGTATGGCATATAAGGCGAAACCTCAATAAAAAAGGCATCATAAGAGTCAATCCCCCTCCAAAACTCATACAACTTCTAGATCATGGTCATCATCTCCAAGTAAAAGGTCTAAAGTTGTAGAGCCACCTCTCTCATCTCCTACAGTATTACCTCATATACATTGTTCAGATTGTATTCCTGAATCTCCTGAAGTTCAATATTTGATTGAGAAATTGGAAAAAATAACCATATCTCTAGAAAAGCCTATTAATCCTGAAACTTATGAAGAAAGTGTTACATCCCTATTCTGAGGTACTAATGTATTAACCCAATCACAAAGTGAAAAACTTGGGATAACTCCTTTTGAGTTTTCTATTCATTCACAAAAAAGCTACAACATCAACATCTCAATAAGATATCTATGAGATCACTTCATATTCACCTCCATTTACCTCAACATTCTCCTCTTCTCAACCCATATCTTCTTACATATCGATCTCTACTCAAACAATTAATGTTGTTATAAGTAGTACAAGTCCAATAGTAAGTTATTCTCCATCCACATCCGCTTCTGGACCTATTATCTCATCCTCACAAACAACAAGGCAGGTAATGGATAACTTACCATGGAGTAATCCTGGTTTTGTTCAAATGGAATTTCTAAATCCTCTCCCAGTGCATCTAGAAAAATTGTTACCTAAATATAACCCTGATGATGGTTTTCCCGCTGAGGAACATCTCAATAATTTTATGTTAGCCATGAATCTCAATGGTTTTGTACATGAATATGTTGTAGTTACATTGTTTCCATATACCTTCCATGGATCTGCAGGATCTTGGTATTTTTCTCCCCCATCAGGCTCAATAGGAAATTGGGATACCTTCCAAGAGAAATTTCTTGCCAAATTTGGTGATGATAGAATAATTGCATCATTTATCAATGATATTTATAATATAAAAGCCAATTTAAGGGAAAATATCAAGGACTTAAACTCCATATTTAACAAGTTATTGAAAAAATTCCCAGCTACGTCTAAAATTGGACTAGATGTACAAATAGAGTGGTTCATATCCTCCCTTCCTTCTAATATAACAATTTTCATAGATAGAGCCAATAAGGCTACCCTTGTAGAAAACATGAAAGAAGCTTTATCTATTGAAAGAAGAATCATTGATCTAGAAAATAAGACAAAGGTAGAAAATAAAAAATCCAAAAAGGTAACATTCAAAGATGATTCAAAGAAGAAAACTCGTAAAGATCCTTTTGATCTTGAAGGATTGAAAAAGGTTCTCAAAACAAGTTGTTGAAACCTCTTCCAAGAAACACTTTAGATCGTTTAGAAAAAATCAATCATCTATCTATGAGCCTCCCAATGTTATTTCTAATGTAGAATCTGACCAAGAAGAAGAATAAGAGGAAACAACAGCTTCTGTCGATGAATCTTAAGAAGAATAAGTGGCCGAACTACATGGATTATAGGATTTCATTTTAGCCTCGTCTGATGAAGAATCGAAAACCAAAGCCATTCCAATTAGAAGAAGAAGTAAAAATTCTATAGAACCAACATAAATAACACAGAAAAAGAAAACTCCAACTTCTATTGCTAAAGAAAAACCTGTCAACAAAAAACCTCCAGTCAAATCATCTCAGCAGGTCACATCTTATTCTCATCCAATAAAAACTACATCCGATCCTCAGTACAAAACTTTAGTAGTATATGATACTATTGAATATAACATAATTGAGGATATGAAGAATATTATAGCCAATATTTCTCTCCATGAACTTAGAAAATTAAAGAAAAAACATAAAATTTTATTGAAAGAGCTTAATGGAGTCACAAAATCTCCTCTTCCTACCACTGTTATAGCTAAAGTTGCAAATGGAATGGAAAAACCCCCTATTATCCATTCCAACAAAGTTAATGCTTCAGATGTTATTTTTATTGGTGATATATCTAATTCCCATACACCTCCTTTTTTCTTAACCTATGAAATCTACAATAAGAATGTTCATAAGTGTTTGATTGATTCTAGAGCCTTATCCAATATAATTCCATATTCAATTGGCGAAAAATTAAATATCGCACCCCAGAAGTAATTAGTTAATATAGTTCAATTGGATAGAAAAAAGGTCCAGGTCTTAGGAGAGATCACTTCGATAAGTATTAGATTGTCATCAAACTCAAAATTCGCTCAAATAATCGACATACTGATTGCAGACATTCTTGAAGTTTACAGTTTAGTTCTTAGCAGAGATTGGTCTAAAAACATACATGGATATTTTGCAACAGACTGGTCTCACATGTGGCTTCCATATAATGGAAAGCCTAATAAAATTATATTTGGCCATGAAAAACATATGAATTACTCAGTTACAGACCTTGGGGAAGAAAATGAGCTTATAACATTTAACAACAATATTATGGGAAATTACTCTGCATAATCATTTTTAGGGAATTTAAATGCGCATAGATCACCTTTTCCAATCAACTCTGTTAGTTCACAAGTAGAAAATTACTCCCAGATTGATTCCATTAGATCCTTCAATTTTGAAGAAGAAACTATAGTCCAATATCAATTTTTGAAACTTTATTTCGATGGATCAAGATCCAATGATGGTGCAGGAGAAGGATGCGTACTTATTAGCCCAAAAGGCAAAAAATCCATGCTAGCTTGTAGGTTAGAATTTTAATGCACTAAAAATATTGTTGAATGCGACGCATTGGTTCAAGGCCTTTGTAAAGCAATTAGTCTTGATATAAAATATATTCAGGTGTTTGGATATTCAGAGATTGTTGTAAGACAAGTGCGAAATACTATTCATTGTCTCTCAATTCACTTGAAAATTTACCAATCCTTGGTTCAAGAAATTACATCTCATTTTATAGCATTCAATATCTCTCCTATTCCTAGATTAAAGAATGTCAATGCTGACCTTTTAGCTAATGTTTCTTCCAACCTTATTCCACTAGAGAATTTTAGTCCCCACATATTCTCTATTGAATTAATTTTTCAACCATATATACCAGATAATGTTACTAGTTGGCGAGTTTTTAATCATGATAGTGATATTTGAAGTTTTCTTACGTACGAGAAATCTTATGATGATTAAATTATGGACGAAGATGAACATGATAATCAAATAAAAAAAAAACTGATAAAAATGTTTTACCAAAATCTGTGGTTAACCTTGAATATTTATATGATTTGAAAGATAGATTCAAGAAATTCAACAATTGAAAACTGTAGAGTTCTACTCTAAATTTTGAATTAGTTAACTTAGGATCTGATGATTTACATCAAGATATAAATTTAGGGCTTAGCCTTTCATATGAAGAAAGGAATGTATTCATTTCGTTATTGAAGATGTACAAAGATATTTTTTCATGGAATTACAAAGATCTTAAAACTTATGACCCTTCTATTATTCAACATACTATTCCTATGGTGCCCAAAGTTAAACCTATCCAGCAAAAGCTCAGGAAAATGCATCCAAACTTGGAAACACAAATAAAAAATGAGTTAAACAAACTATTGAAATCCAAGATCATTTTTCCTATTTGACATTTGAAATGGGTCTCTAATTTGGTACCTGTTAGGAAAAAGAATGGAGATATTCGAATTTTTATTGACTTCAGGAGCTTGAATAAAGCATGTCAAAAGGATAATTTTCCTTTACCATCAATGGAACAATTTTTACAATCGATATCAAGTTCTGAGTTAATGTTTTTTCTAGATGTATTTTCAGGATATAACCAAATTTTGGTTCATCCCAAAGATCATTTCAAAACTACATTCCGAACAAAATGGGGAACTTACGCATACCAAAATATGCCCTTCGAGCTAATGAATGTGGGTGCCACATTTCAAAGAGCCATGGATATTGCATTCAAAGGATTGATAAATAAAACAGTGGTAGTGCATCTCAATGATATAACCATATACTATAAACAGAAAAAAATCACTTGCATGAATTAAAACAAATATTCAAAATATGTAGGAGATTTGGAATTTCTCTTAACCAGAAGAAGTCAATTTTTTCCTTAAGCAAAGGAAAACTTTTAGGTTTTACTGTCTAAAAAAATGGAATTTGTATTGATCTGGATGGGATTAAAACAATTTCAAAAATTCCACTACCACATAACAAAAAGTCAATGCAATCCTTTTTAGGGAAGATAAAATTTTTCAAACGAGTTGTTCCTTATTTTTCACATATTTTTCTTCCAATGCAAAAGATGATCAAGAAAGATAAAATTTTTAAATGGGAAGAAGAAGAAAAGGAAGCATTCCAAATTATCAAACAATCAATTGTTGATGCCCCTTCTCTTTCAACTCCCATTTTTTCCAATAATTTCATTCTATATACTTTTGCTTCTAATCTGTCATATGTAGCAGTGTTAACTCAACCAATTGATAAAAAACTCGAAACCCCAATTTATTTTTTAAGTTCTATTTTTCAAGGAGCTGAATTGAACTACACAGGAGCCGAAAAACAGTCATTTGCAATTTATAAAATTGTCAAGCATTTCTAACCCTTTCTTTTAAAAGCTCATGTCAAAGTGATAGTTTCTTTCTCATCAGTTAGACAAATACTTATTCAAAACGAACTAGGAGAAAAGAGGGCCAATTGGGTAACATCAATGGAAGAATACGACTTAGAAATAAGGCTTGTTAAAATTGTAAGAGGTCAAGGTTTTTGTAGGTTGATTAGAGGAATGAATGACACGTCACCGGATGAGGTAACAACTAGTATTGAACAATTTATAGAGGAACTTCATGATGGACCAACAGGTGGACACTTTCATGGAGACACTACAACTCATAAAATTTTGAATGCGGGATATTATTAGCCTACCTTATTCAAAGATGCACATAGCTATTTCACAAATTTTAAAAGTTGTCAAACCGCAGTAGGAAGAAAAATAAAAGCATCAATGCCACTACAACCAATCAATATGGAAAAAAATTTCGAACAATGGGGACTTGGAATAATAGGTGAGATCATTCCTCATTCTTCTAAATAGCACAAATATATATTGACTACTACAAATTATTTTACGAAGTGGGTAGAATCCATCCCTCTTATGACCGCCAAATCCGAAACTATTATTTCATTTATTGATCAATTCATTATTACAAGGTTTGGTGTTCCTAATGCTCTCGTATTTGACAATGCTTCTTATTTTTTTTGAAATGCCATGACTGAGTTTGCTTTGAAAAGAAGGTTTAAATTAAAGTATTCTGCAAATTATTACCCTCAATGAAATGGCCTAGCAGAATCGACAAACAAAAGCCTCATAAGAATAACTAAATGAACCTTCGATCAAAATTAGAAGAATTGGCACAAAGCCTTAACCGTTGCATTATGGGCAGATAGGATAACTAAAAAAACTTCAATAGGAACTTTTCCTTTTCGATTGGTATATGGGAAAGAGGTAGGTTTACCTTTAAATATAGTTATCCCAACAACATTCCTAGATCAATTATTAATGAACAACCTTTCTCTCCATTACAATTAAGAATGTCTCAAATAATTAAAATGGAAGAAGAAAGAGAAAAGGATAAAATGGTATATAGTCATCATCAATAGTTGGTCAAAACTTCATTTAATAAAAATACAGTCAATAATAAACAACTTGAGATTGGAGATTTAATATTGAAATGGGACAAAGTGGATGAGGATAAAGGAAAACATACTAAATTTCAAAAACTCTAGCTTGGCCCTTTTCAAATAATTGAAAAAATAGGTCTATCAACTTTCATTTTGCAAGATTTACAAGGGAATAAGGAAACTCATCATGTTAATGGAATTATCCTTAAAAAATATTTTTCTTAAAGAACAATAGTTCTTTTGTATAAATATGTATATAGGTTAATTCAAATAAATTATTTTTTTGCAATATTAAACAAAAGGTGAAGCACTATGTATTTTTTAAAATAACATGAACGTGTTAATCCTTAGGGATATAAACAAGGAAATAAAATATAAATTGAATTCTCTATTTATTTAGAAAAATTTGATTTAAATAGCCATTATAAAGAAGAATTATTCCAACCCATGTGATTAAAAAATTATTTTGACATGAATCAAGTTCGAAAAGTTACTTTTACAAAGTAGGAAATTTTATTGAAGTATTAGCATCTTTTACTCAAATGGTCATACAAAATCTAGGGAGTGGTAGGCTTCCTTGTCATCACCATTTATTGAAGAAATTTTATTGAAGTATTAGCATATTTTACTCAAATGGTCATACAAAATCTAGGGAGTGGTAGGATTCCTTGTCGCCACCATTTATATACTAGGGAGTGATAGGATTCCTTGTCGCCATAATTTTACATTAAATTTTTCTTGCCAACCCGACTGCCTTCTCCAATGAATCGGGTTCCCAAACTCAAACTTCATGCTGGATGTTATCCTTTAAAGTCCCTATGAAGACATCAATCCTGTGTTCCTTTGGAATATCAATTACCCTTATATTCAATTTTTGGAAGTCCTCAATGTGCTCCGCCACTGAACCCTTTTGTTTGAGATTTATCAATTGGCTAAAGAAGGTGTTTCTCTTTGTATCCTCATAATGTGCTATCATTTCCTCTGTAAAAATTTTCCAAGTGACAATTTTTTTACAGGAACAAAGCCATCGATACCATAAAAATGTATTATGTTCTAAATGTAAAGTTGCAATGCATACCTTTTTTGTGTTTTGCAAATTATTGAGATCAAAATATTGATCCATTTGCAGTTTCCATGCTACCGGATCCTTGCCATCAAACTTCCTCATATCCATCTTTGGAATATGGTGGTTCTTCCATCCAACATTAGAGTTTATGAAATCACTATTAACATTTATTTTGTTCTCATCATGAGTTTCCTCTACTATATTTTTGCCATTAGGAAACATTCCTTGTATCAAATTTTTCAAGCCTTCGATGTCAGCTTTAAGATCATTCTTCATGTTTTCCATGTTGTCTTTCATGTCATCCATCTTAGATTTTGTGTCAGATTCCATGCCATCCATCTTAGTTTCAATGCCAACTTCCATGCCATCCATATCAGCTTCCACGCCTTTCTTCAAACCATCCATATTATTCTTTAAACCATCCATCCTCGCTTCCATGCCTTTCTTCAAAACTTCCATTTCATTTTTTGTTGCTCTTTGCGAGAGCGAAATTTGGTGCACTTTCTCTTGTAATTTTGATAGATCATGTTGCAATTATTCATCTTGATGAGTCATAGTAGAGTATTATGAGGGCTTAATGGGTGTTGAATTCCTTTTAGGGGTCATTTTAGAACCCAATTTTGATATCTATGCTCAATAGGACCTTGGAATCACTTAAAACTGATTTTTCAAACAACACTTATGAAATTTGAAAAAAATACACAACTTTTTATTTCTTTTGAGGAGCTCGATATTGAAACTAAATTATATATGTGATTTCGAATATTTAATATCTAATATCTAAAATTCAGCCCTGTAGTAGCCCTCTGATTCTTCTTTCGAATGCCATAGGTCTGACCTGATTTGGATTCTTCAAGTCAAAGTTATGTCCAATCTCCCACAATGACATAATTTTAGACTCATTCAGTAGAGTGAATTTGTACGACATGTCACGTGTCATTTTTTCCTCCTTAAGCTCTGAAATTGATATATGGGAAACTACATTCCATTTACTTGCGGCCACTATTCACAGAATTCCAATCCGATGCTCAGAGACAGAGATATGATAATTTTCCCAAGGTCACCTCTTTGAGATGAAATTCGGGATCCTAAACAAACCCTAAATTCCACAGATCATATCTCCGAAAATTTTGCGAACCAAGATCTGAAATTTTTACAAGAAGTGCTTCAGGATTTCTACTTTGCTCTATAAACATTTTAGCTTTTGAAACTTCGTATAAAATAATTTATAGCAAAAATTACACGATGATCTGTTTATGTGAAATTAGGGAGCCTGAAAAAACCCTAACTTCCACAGATCATATCTCCGCAAATATTGCAAACCAATATCTGAAATTTTTACAAGACATTCCTCGGGATTTTTTCTTCGCTCTGTAAAATTTTAGCTTTGGAACCTTTGTAGAAAAAAACCTTATATTGAAAATTCCATGATGACTTGTTTGGAGCAGCGAAACCCTAGAATCTAAAGCTCTGATACCAAATGTTATGAAACCAGCTCCAAAAATAAAATAAAAGAGAGATAAATGCCTTATAAATCAGCCACTTCAAGGGGGAAACCTCTAAGACATTACATAAATGAAAAATTCTTGGATTATACAAATGAAAAAACCTCCTTCTATATATAGGGGTCCATGGGGTCACAATATAGTCCTGGCTGACCTAACAATAATAATGTAAGGGAACAATAATAACAATATGGGGGTTACACGGGTACAACAATAACAATAAGGAGGCTACCCTAACAAAAATAAGGGACTACACTAATAACAATAAGGGACTACACTAGTAATATGGGGACCTAATAGTTTCAAAGTGATTTTGGCTTATCATCTCTAGTTTTGTTTGAACAGGATAATTATAAATCGCAAGGCATAAAAGGATGTCATGATTAATTAAAGAACGAAGGAAATTTGTCACCCCACCACAGTTAGTCATGCATTAAGAGGAGAAAAACGAAATGGCTTCCTTAATCACGGATACTGCATGCAATTCAGACATTTTTTCTTTAAGTTGGGAAGGGATTTACCAACTCTTCAAGAATGAGAAACCTCAAGTAATTCGAGACAAGAAAGTCATAGATGATGGTACTTCTTCCAATGATTCATAACCCTGGATAGACATGACTAACTTATTTCTTCATAGAATTTATGCTTGTCCAAAAATGCTTCAATACACTCACTTAGTGAGATGGGTGTTAGAAAATGTGGATATAAGGGATGGAAAATTTGTTACCAATAACAAAACTGTCATTGGTTCCCTCAAGCCAATAGATTTAAGGAAGATATATAAATTACCAAAACCTCAGAAGAAATATGACTCAAAATTCATAAAGAAGTTCATGCAAGAGAACGACAATCCTGCAGTAGTAATAAAAGAGTGGAGAAATGATCCTAACCAACATAAGCGTGATGACAAGGGTATGTATTCTGTCACTTCTCTTAAAATTCCTTACTCTCAAATAGCTGCAATGATGTGTCACCTTTTTGGGTCTGTAAATACTAATAATTTTAAAGAGAATTGGACACCCTTGATAGAAGCAACCTCTAATGGGTATATTATAAATTGGGAAACCATTATTTCTGATAATTTGATAAGACTCATCAAAACCTATAGGGAAAATCGAAATGCTACAACCAATACAACCCTTCCTTTTTACATGAGCTCTTATGTCATGGATGCATTCTATTTTTCTTGTGAATTTCCCTCCTTTGGATGGAAGTGGACCGAAGAAGTAGTAACCCTCATATTTGTCTAGTTAGATATCTTATAGGAATCAAAATACTGCTCTCATATTTTCAAAATCTGAAATGAAATATTGCTCCCTGTCTACCAAGTCATTTTGAAATCAAAATTCCAAGAATTATCGCTAAAGTTGATAAAAGTGTTAAGTATATAGGTAGGTGGTTTGGTGACGAGTACTTTACATACATATATATTTTTGGAATCTATGCCCCTCCAAATGTACTACCTCTATACATACCAAAAAAATTATTGGCCAAAGAAATTGCATATCAAACATTTGGCAACAGTTTGAGAAAAGTCTTGAAAGATTCCAAAAATACCATTTGGCCAACTTTCCCTTTTTCGTGTGTCCCATACGCACTAAAAAATTTCAAGCATGCTCGTCTTGAAATTGATCATTTAAAACCATTTAATTTCCCAGTTTTTCCCAATAGAAATTATGATTCTTATGGTGTTTCTAGTTAAAAAACAAATCATGTCAAGATTCGAGCATTTCCAAGCAAGCCTAATAGGTTTGATGATATGTTTGAGTCAATTTCCAAATTTTCCAGAGTTCAGCAAATAGTAGCAGAAAGACTCAGTCCTGAAGACCTGTTAAAGTTTAAAAAGTATCGATAACAAATAAATTCTCATTTTCCAGAATATTTGTTCCAAAGACCAGCACTAGAAATAGAACATATTGCAGTTTAAACGTCTTCATCTCAGGTACCAATTGCAGAGACAGGAACTGCAAATATTGAGGAAGATGACAAACTCACCCAAGACTGGGAAGATTTTGAGAAGGTACTATCTACATATGATACTCAAAAAACTCATGATACTATTCATTTAGATACCACGCTTATTTTTGGCACTACAAACTCAATAGATTCTACAATGGAGCCAAGTATACAACACATTTCTACTGATAAAGATAATTAAAAGAGTCAAGAAGAAAGAAAAGAAACCTCATCCACTATAGAGGTTCCCAAAAAAGGTTTTGATCAAAGTGAAAGCCAAAGACACAGTGATATAGAAGAGAATAGAGAAGCTAAATCTGCCCAAGACATGGACATCATCCCATCTTTCCCCATTGCTGAAATAATCCCCAACACTGAGGAAATACCTCCGTTGGACATATTATATAATCCAAAACATAAATATTTCATGACCATATCAAAGAAGAGGTGAAGGATGGAGAAATCTCTAGAATTAAATCCAAATGTAACACCAATGCAAGTTGTTTTTAAAGAGACTCAATCAGCTCAAGAGGAAGAACTGCATAAATTGTCTCAATATTTCGGTGCTTACGCAAATGCAACCATTCATAAAGTAGAAAAAAATCAATCATTAATAAGATAAAAGGACTATAAAATTACTCAAATGGAGCAAGTTTTCTTGAATGAAAAGAAAAATATTAAGCTTGAGCTACAATTAAATATCACTACTCTTCAGCAAGAGTTTGAGGGTCTTAAACTCAAAATTTGGAGCGAGCTTAAAGAAAAGGATCAACTGATTCACAAGTTACAACAAATAATTTAGAAGTTCCAGGAAAATCCTGAAATCAATGAATTCAAGAAGGAAGAAGTAGAGTTGGAGACATCACTGTCAAAAAAACAAACAATTTCCTATCACAAACTAAACCAAATTTAGGAGATATTTAAAAACAGTGATCTATTAGTCACTCAGATATCTGATTTGAGGACTTATTACGATGAAATTGATGATAAAGTTTCTAAGTATATATATTGGCAAGACACTGCACAGGGTAGAGTAGCTGATCACCCTCATCTTGAAGAATCAATCAAAGACATAGTATTTGGAGACTGGGACATCAAAATGAAAAGTGTTGAATTAGCTATTATCAAAGCTAAGAATCTATCTTCCAACATTTCTGAATACATAAAATATTCTCTTTTGCAAGCCAGAATAATTCAGGATTGTCCAAAAGACACCTTGCCAAATATCAAATTCCTAATTCAATCTTGGCAAGAAACATCAAGAAGAAAAGCTCCTCACATTCAAAGCATGACAAAATCAAATATGGAAAGTTACTGGTACTTGTTGATTAAACCTCATAGCCAATGGCTAATGGTGAAGTGTCTCTCCAAAACAGCAGCTCCACTTCTAGCATTGAAGGATGCAATATTCACGAGGCATATATGAATGCAACCAATTCATCCCTCCTAGCTTGAACCTATGGTGAAAGCATTTCGGCTCAAGGATCAGTTAGAGAATGAATCTGGGAAACAGTCATGAGACTGTTCCAACTGATGTAATTTAATTTCCTATTTTTTAGTTATATAGTTTTAGAGTAATATTTTTAGAGACTTCTTTCACAATTATTCTATTTTTGTAATATTAATTAGTATTTAAACCCATTTCATGCATTTAGAAAGGGGTCCATAATTTTGAGAAGATGACTTTTGGAACTTACACTATTTTTGGAACATAAGTTATCTAATTGGAAATATGAGCCCTGAAGCTATCCTTTTCAGATCTAAAGCTATGATGCATCAGGTACTATTATTTGTGAAATACTTGTTTATATAGAAAACTTATTTCTGTCTACTTGATTCATTCTGATAAGCATTGAAGTGATATATTTTCTTATTACTATTGATATAATATATTAAACAATATG
The DNA here is from genome assembly GCA_034641835.2 of Pinus albicaulis. Classification (NCBI taxonomy): domain Eukaryota; kingdom Viridiplantae; phylum Streptophyta; class Pinopsida; order Pinales; family Pinaceae; genus Pinus; species Pinus albicaulis. The sequence continues at coordinate 1,117,357,141 of CM076580.1, forward strand.
TTGTTAGATGTGAAACTAAGAAGTATTTTATGTGATTGATGTTATTCATCAACTAGATTGATTAAATTGATTTACACTCATATTCGATAGTTATGCAATGATCTATATTGTTTCATGCTTGTGAAACTTTTCTCTATAATCATATAAAAGAGTTTGATCCGGGGAAGTATTTAGATTTAATTGTAGTTTATGTTATCATTAGAAATAAATCACCCCCATTGTGTTGATTCTATTCCTTTTTGTAATTCATATAAACTCTCTTTATAGGGGAAACTGGTCCCTATATCCCTAGTTGGACCCACCATTTCAATGGAAAAGGAGTTGCTTTAAGCTCCCGACCGGGTGGAATCCCCAATGTTGAGGTAGCCACCTTCCAGCCTTCAACACATCCTCATCACAGAACTTGACCGATATTATCATATCCAAATGAGGTCATAGTCCCTCTATATATAAGGTATGTCTCTACCTTTTAGCCGACATGAAGTAGGTGTGTAGGCCAACTTCTCCAAGGTTGTAGGATGACTTATTCAATGATATCTTTCATCATATTTGAGCCGACTTTTTAGAGCATATAGACAAGGTGTTGGAGCATACAAATAATTAATAATTATCCTTTACAAGTGTAACAACACTTCATAAACATGACTCTAAATTATACATTTATGACAAGATGAAAAATCCCCAAATACATCAAGAAGAAGTCTTTGACCTATAATAAAAACTTCCTTGCTCCTGAAACACATAAGGCAAGCTTTAAAAAATACATTTTATTATCTTTGTCTTCTTCATTACATAAATTCAGAATTACAAATTACTAATCATTATGAAGACCGAACCTAGCTACACTTTTCAAATACAACCCTTGGCTGAAGCTGACATGAAAAATTGAAGTTGACTTTGAATTTTGGTAGGATTAATAATTTTAAATTTCAATAATTTTCTTTCATAATTATTTTCTCCAAGAATATATATTTCCAATATTTTTTGGGTGTATAGATACACCCTTGGGTATGTTCTATAGTTGTTAGGTTCATAAATCCACCCTTTGGAATCTTCCTGACCACTATGCATTTCAAATCCATCCACTCAATATTTCCTTCTTACTAGTGAGTTAGGATGTCAAATTTAGTATTATATTTTCATTGAGCATTTCATTTTATTCCTTTAAGAACTAATTTTATGCATTAATCGATGTATTTAATTATAGTTTATTTTCTTATAGTTGGGAATAGCTAATTATATAACAAATAACAATCGAAGAGCCCCATATCTTTTGTCCCTCAAGTGGATCTAACATATAGTCTATAAGATCAAATTCAATGTAGGATTTTGAAATGATTTTATGTGTGCATTCAAATATAATTTTCTTTGTAAAAAAAAAAATGGAGGTGTATGTTATTAGGCTTCGATCTGGAAGTGAACGGAGGTGGTTCAAAAGCGTGCTCGAACAATGTTCAATGCATTTGCCTCCATTGACAGGGCGATATGTGAGAAAGATGGTTGGATAAGAAAACAGTCTTTGTTGTTTAACCAATCGATCCCATAGCAAAAGAAAATAAAAATCTATGGAACGAACACAGGCTTGCTCCCTCGTCTGTTTCACAAATAGGGGCAACATCGGGTACTTGAAAAAGGGATACAATTCATCAGGTCTAGGGGGGTGGGAATGGTTCAAGTAGAACAAGGGGAGTCCAAAATCTGCCTAATATTCTTTCACAATGTACAACTTTAGTGAGTAAGACCTTCTCGAGGCAGGGAGATGAGCATATACAATTGATGAATTTACACAGCCAACATGAAATTCCCTTGATATTTCACTATTATGATCAATTGTCTCTAATGAGTTCCATCTATTTTTTTAGGGTTGTAACAGGTAGTAAAAAATGCATGAACATAAGAAAAATATAAACCCAACTAATTACCTACGATTCCAACTCCAAAGTTGCAGACTTCAATTATGAATTATTTGTTGCCTACCTCTTCAAAAGCCTCCAAGTTCTCTCCAATGCTCTTATATCCATGGAAGAAGCTATAAATATATAAAAAATTCCACAAGCCCTAAAAATATCTAACCACATCATGAATTTATCTCAAATATCTCAAAATATACCAAAGCCCTCCCGCCAATGGTAGACATTTGGCACTAAAGAGTCAGCTTCATGGACTAAACAACCAGTTTTCATGGAGAGTTGAGAATAGGGTAAACTAGGGTGGACCTCTTCATCACAATGAGAATAACCAGTTTTCATGGAAATACAATTCTTAGCAAGTTTTCATAGGGTAAGAATAACTAGTTTTCATGGAAACAAGATTCATAACAAGTTTTTGTGGGGCAAGAATCTTTGGTTTTCATGGAAATAATTTCATAGCTAGTTTTCATGGAGCTTTCATTACCGGTTTTCGCTAAAGATGGGCTTTCATATCCATTTTTTTATTTTCATGAAATGGAGTTATTCATCAGCTTACCTTATCTATCCACTATTAAAAACAATTAAACAATTAACAAACTTTCATGCAAAATTGAAAAAATAACTAAGGTTCATACCTAAACAAATAACATTAAAGGTTCATACACCATTAAAAAATTAACTAAGGTTCATACCTATTTACTAAATAGGCATATAAATACATATTTTAGGTTTATCTATTTAGTATTTACCAAATTTAAATATGAATATTTAATACTAGATTTAAATGAATTCACACTTTTAACATAAGCAATGTTATGTTTATCTATTTATTAAATGTAAATATGAATATTTAACCTTAGATTTAAAACAACTCACCTAAATTCATGGACCCATTTAAGGGGGTCGTTGAATCCATCTACCTAAATTTTAACATTGCAGATGAGGGTCTCTAAATTTTTACACTGCATATGGACTTAGAGACCCCTTTGTCTCTAAATTTAACACTACAGATGGATTCAAAGAAGGTGATATCTGAATCCATCTACAGTGTTAAAATTTAGAGACAAAAGGGTATTCAAAATTTTAACATTGTAGATGGATTCAGAGACCCCTTTGTCTCTAAATGTTAACACTGGACATGGATTCATAAACCCCTGTAGTTAAATGTATCACTTCAGTATCAAAATTGCAATTTTTCATTTCTGGAGTGACACAATTAAAAATTACTAACATAAATGACTAATTCATATACTTGGTGTAATTTTTATTTGGTCATATTTTTATTCTTGGAATATAATAGTCATTTATGTTAATCATTATTAATTTTGTCACTTATTTTCTAGTCATATATTTTAATCCTAGATGAAATAGTCATTTAAGTTACTCACTTTTAGTTTAGTCATTTATTATCTAGTCATATATTTTATCCCTAGACTAAATTAGTTGTTCAAGTTAGTAATTTTTAGTTTGGTCACATAAAATTTGCTTAAATTTAGTAGTAATTCACTTGAAATAATCGCAGTGACTAAATGTTTTAGTCACCTAGTCACTAATTTCATCATTTTTTACTAGTAAATGTTTCCATTCCATGCCCATGGCTTCCATGAATCTTTCTATCTAATTTATTAGTGGAAAATAGAAAATGGGTTGACATTCTAAGTGCATATAAAATATTACTTGTCTCAAAGACTTGGTTCAATCCATTATGTTGAGCTTACAATGTTCTTGAATAACAATAAAACTAATCATTTTCTGGAAATGAGCTATCATGATATCTTGTTGCAACAAATAAATAACTCCACATTTTCTCTTGTTCAAGACACTCTTGTGGATTCCTTCAAAGTCACCCCAAATACCTTTTATTTTTTTAAATTGTTTAAATGTGGTGAAGAATGCTCTGTTATCACCTTCATGAAGTAACATTCGTGAAGAGCACCACCAAATTTTTTAAAAGCGCATTAAAATGGCATTCCGATTTGAAAAGTGTTCAAGAGTGTGATCTAATGCAATATGATGGACCTATAGTTTTCCCAAAATCTTCATTGCATACTTCAGTTTTTCTGGGTAGGTTTTGGAAGCTACAATCATGTGATTTTCCCATGGTTGCAAGAGCTTGGCTAGTCTACACCACTAGAAATAGACTATCCCTCTTTACTTAAAGTATACCAACAAATTTTTCATAATATACAATCTATCAAATGCAACTAAGTACTACTGAACTAGGATCATTGAATAGCAAGCTCATGTCCAATTATGGCATTTAAAACATACCAACAATACTATGACACTTAGTCAATATTTAAATAGGTAGCCAAAACAAAGAAAGGAAAGGAATAGTAATATTCTAAAGACAAGGATTGCATAACGTACATGTATAGTTCGTACCCAAGGTAGATTCCTTAACTTATTATAGGAAGGATGTTATAGACATACGAAAAATGAGTTACAACCTTTAACTTTCAACTCTATTATATATATTCAATGAGTCAAGGACAATATTTTCTTCTAGCTATTACCCAACAAACTTACACAATTCAATCCCTAAGGAAAGTTTAGACCTTCCTCCTACTAGTTTTGACTTCTTATTCTTCTCACTTAACATGTGTAATTCAACATATTATTTCAACCCTTAACTTCACACAACAATATATTTCCATTACAATCTTAGTGAATGATTGTGAGTGATTGATATCTTAGCACCTTTCAGGTGTCCACTATTTATACAATAGTTTCTTATACTTGTAAGCCACTCCAAGGCTAAGTAGACCTAGGTTCCCACATTTATAGCCTTGATTATCCTTGATAGTGGCACTGCACCCTCAAATAACTATCTATCAACTTTCCAATATGCTATTGTCTTATTTCCAAGAACCATATGCCCAATAATTGTGCCCATGTGTGCCCTACAAGAGTGCTTTGAAAAGGTATGTTTAATAGATATGTTCTTGAGGGATGTATGACTCATGGATCTGCACCAAATGAGTACATATCTTGATTGTTCTCCATAGATGATTTTAGTGAATACCATTCCTTTCTAAGTTTACTTCCAAGGTTATCTTCGACCCATATATAATATGTCAAGCCTTCCAATGTGATTCATTGGTACATTAAATATATAATATGTCAAGCCACATTTAAACTAACTCTTCGACCCATATATAATATGTCAAGCCTTCCAATGTGATTCATTGGTACATTAAATATGATTATGGTCGGTAGGCTCCCAAAGCCATTAAAGGAGAGTTGACCTTATCCTTAATTCCTTTTATTTTTTTTAGGGTCTTGTGAGGCTTAAACTAGGTTCGGATATTCATTTTGGCCAATATGTTGGAGATATGGCTGATCAAACTATTAGTGTAAAAAATTTAATTTGCGTCATCATTCCAAGAACGTAAGGGAAAATTGATTGTGGTTTTGGATTTCCAGAGGTGAAGAAAACATGAAGCTTTGTTTATTTTCATACATTTTGTCACGTTTCATTCCCATCTATTTTGTATATTCCAAATGGCCTTAATTGATGTCTCAATTAATTAATACATTCTCTTTCTTCATCATTTTTAGAATGAACACAACCACATAAAAATTTACTATTCATTTATTGGTTTTGATTCAATTATGATTTACCATATAACAACTTTTAATGTTATTATCAAGAGGTATCTACAACCTTTCCAATTTTTCGTTATATTATAATAATAAATCGGCTATATAATTCCTAGATATAATGATTACATGCATCTATTAACTATTTTAAATTCATTAAATGGTCATTTTTATCCATTTTATAAATCTTAGGACTAATCCCATGATGATGGGTGGATTATCCATTAAAAAAATTTGGAAACTTCCAAAAACAATAGACACATTATACTTCCAAAACAATCCCCCACTATAGTGGATGTATGTATTTGTTGGTTTCATTGAATATAAAGTAATATTATAATGTGATTTATAGGTCTACAAATGAACTTGAATTTTATGTTTAAAATGTTAAATTGTTTGAGGATACCTTTTTAAGAATCATTATAGCTTGAAGTGAACACATCATCATATTAATTGAAGAAGGAATTTGATTGTTGTATTTAATCCCCATGAAAATAATTACCATTGCAATTTTTTGATAATTATCTTGATCTAAGTATGTGACTTGAACTCATCACAATCTAGTTATGAATGATATGAGAGGTGTTTCTACCAAATATTAACTTGGAATAATTGTGTTAGAATTTCTTAAGTATAGCATGAGAATGCTTATAGTTTAGTGGTTGTGGATGGTTAATTAAAGATAACAAGTTTGATTATTAGGAGCATGCATGTAAGAATTTGAAATGTAGATTTTAACTGTGTACAAAAATTATCTGAAAACAAACTCTTGAAACAAAAAAGAAACAATTATGAGAGCATCTAACACAAAACCGATATACACAGAGACTTTCCTTTGGATCCCAAAACTGCGACTACCATCTTGATTTTTCATTATATTCCTTTCAATGCTACAACACACACACACACACACACACACATACATGTTGAAGCATTCATAAACCCCAATCCATTATCCTTGGATTATAACATAATATTAGTTCCCTTGAACAGATCTACAAAATACCATGGGAATAAAACCATCATGCCCAAAACCATGTGAAAACCCATGCACAAAACCATAGGCAAGTTTGGCCACCTAATATACGGTCCATTATTTATTTTTATTTTTCAGGACATTTCTCTGAACCCTTTGCAGGGGGGCTACTGACCTCATTCAAACCCCCTGATAGGGGGGCTGGTCCCCCCTATGAATCCACTGATGCAAGTGTAGGGATACTAATCGCCCCCCTCTTATCCCCTGCTTATTAGCTGCAACTATTCATGGAAAGAATATAACATACACCCAACATTCTCCCACTTGTTGTTTTCTTTCAGCACTAGGCCACAAGAGATCTTAGTGAATGGTTCAACCCTAAAACTACAATTGTTTCTCTATAGCAAGAGAAATTCTCAGTGCTAAAAGACTTGGTCAATGCATTTGCAACATTCTTCATAGTGTCCACCTTTACAAGTGACACTTTTTTGTCCTCAACCATATCTCTCACAAAGTTATACTGAACATTAATGTGCTTTGTATTTGAATGATAAGTGGGGTTCTTAGCTAAGAAATTTGCACTTTGGATATCACAATCTATGTTTATATCTCGTTGCACTAACATCATACCTAAACACGATATCTGTAACCAAAATTATTCCTTTCTTGCATGAGTGGCTACCATGTATTCTGCCTCTGTAGTTGAAGGAGCCACTACAGACTATATTTTTATCATCTAACTTACTGTACCTCTAAATAGGCTAAACAAATATCCACTAGTTTATATTTTATCCAGATATCCAACCGAGTCTACATCAACAAAGCCATTGATTTCCAAAAATCTATCCAAAACTGATCTTCCTTGGTATCACAGACCATAGTCACTAGTGCCACACAAATATATGGAAACCCTCTTCGTTGTTTTCCAATTCTCCTTCCCTGATTTTGATATAAACATTCTCAATACTCCCACTTCATGTGCAATTTCTAGTCTAGTATGTACCATTGCATACATCAAGTTACCCACTACACTTGCATTTGAAACATGGGACATGTCCTCTTCCTCTTCTTGTGTCTTGGGACATTGTTGTTCAACATATAAATTTATACCTACATGAGTAGGAACTTTAACCAATTTACTATCATGCATATTAAATCTCTGCAATATTGTCTCGACATACTTCCTCTGGTTTAACCAGAGCTTCCTCTTTGTCCGACATCTTTTAATTTACATGCCCAAAATATAGTTTGTAGCACCAAGATCATTCATGTCAAATTTGGAGAACAATAGGGTCTTCAAATCTTCGATAATTTCTTTTTCATTCCCAAGCAGCAACATATCATCCACATACAAGAACAAATAAATAACACAGTCATCAATTAATTTAAAATACACACAATGATCCTCTTTGCTTCTGGTGAAGAAAATTCCCTGTATATATGTACTTCTCATAAGAAGACATGACCACTGTTGTACTTCTCATACTTGGAGAACAATTCCCTATGGGAAGTGAAGTGAAAGGATGTACGTGAGTGAACCAACCATGCCTCATGATCTACATGTGTACTTGAAGAAGAGGTCAAGTGCACATCCCCACCTTCATTTGAGGTGTTTTTTTCCTCTACAGAAGGAGCATCATCAGATTCGTTTCCTTTGTCACATGCATTAGATCTACCATCATTTTTGAAGTTCCCTTCCTTTCTGCATTTCGAGCACACCTTTACTAGATTTACTGGATCATTCTATCTCCCTCTAGATTTAGATCTCCCACTCGAGAACTTTTTTTTTCTTCTGTTCTCAAACCATCCTTGCATAGGCAAGGCATCTCCATTCTGGAACTCCATATTTTTCTATCTCATATACTCCTACAGCAAGGCTGAGACAATTTCATTAAACATCAAGGTTTTTGTATTTCTACCTATTGCAACAAAGAATCTGGTAGAGAAAACAAAAAAATGTTGCACTTATCTTCATATGAGATTTTAATATCAATAGATAACAAATGTCTTACCACAATATTGAAGGCGTTCATATGATCTATCACCAAGTCTCCATCCTTCATCCCCATGTTATACAGTTTTTTCCGCAAGAAAAATTTATTCATGAGAGACTTAGATTGGTACAAAGTCCCTAACTTGACCCACAAAGCATTTTTTTTAGCTTCCCCAAATACATTCAACAATACTAAATCTAAGATACACAACCATATTATGCTCTTTGCTTTTCGACCCAACTTTACCCAACCTTCATCTCACATTTTTGTTGGTTTAGAATCCAGAACTACCGTGATCCACTAATATTTATCCACCATAAGATCCTCCATCTTCAACTTCTACAACCCAAAACTCTCACCATTAAATTTCTCTATCTCGATCTTTCCACTGCTAGCCATCTTCTTTCACCACAAGAATCAAGCCTGCAAATTTCCCACTAAATAGGATATACCACAGGCCCACACAAAACCCCTCAACAAAAAAGGCATCCCCTTGAAGCTGAAACAACTCTCATACCAAATGTAGGTTTTAACCTTGTACAAAAATTATCTACAAACGAACTCTTGAAACAGAAAATAAACAATAGCAAGAGCATAAAACATAAAGCATATATACAAATAGAGTTTTCCCTGGATCCCAAAACTGGGAATACCAGATTTATTTTTCATTATATTCATTTTAATGTTACAATACACATGTATATATAAATTTCGAAGCATTCATAAACCCAAATCCATCAACCCTAGGTTAGAACATAACCATAGTTCCCTCGACTAGATCTACAAAATATAATGGGAAAAAAGCCACCATGTCAAAAACCATGTGCAAACCCATGAAAAAAAACCATAGGCGCGTCCACCCACCTATTATAGGGTCCAAAAGCATTTTTTTTTGGGACGATGCACCCAGTGCAAGGGTAGGGGTTTTGGGCGCCCCCTTCTTACCCCCCGCTTCTCCCCTAAGGCTAGTCGTGGAAAGAATATAACACACACTTTACATGAAATATGACAAAATTATACTTCATTGGTTCCAAGAGATTCACTATTAATAATTAAAGTCATTTGATGAAGTTAGCAATAAATAATCATGTTTAAAAAAATTCTACCCATTTTCATTATTATGTGATCATGCACTAAGTATAACCTTAGTTCCATAACTTCGTGTGATTGTGCAGAAATTATATGCATTAAGCATGCATATGTCCTAGATTCACCTGATCTCACAATATTTAACTTCTTCTAAGATACTGAATCATTCCACTATTAATCTTTTACGAAAAATTAATTGCACACACATGTAAAACATAAATAAAAATAATCGCACATAACACAGTTGTTTTTAATCGGGAAAGCCTGAAGCTGAAAACCCCAACTATATATTATGTATCATGGAATCATATGACAATCCTCATACAAAGCTTATCCAGATCTCAGTACAGTACAATCGTCATACACTAATCAGGAACAATCTTGCAAATCCATGCACCGATCTCTGCCCCCTGCTAGCCTGCTTCCACTGCACAATCCATGCTGAAGAATAGCTCTGAATGAATTCGAATTACTCTTGCCTTGACTACGCAAACCTCATTGGAAACTCCAATGTGTGTGTGATGCAATCAATGCATCACTATAGTCACAACAGATAGTCCATCTTACCCTTTCACCTATCTCTCCATTGGGTCTCCATTGAAACTGCCATGCACTATAGTTAACTGTTGTATTGTTCAGTTGATTAATGAGTTATTATTTTTGAATTAACTAAATAATTAATTCACTCCACTCTCACTAGTGTATCATTTAGTTAGACTAGATATAACTAGCTCAACTGAGTCTAACTGAGTTAAATTGAATACAACTACATAACTACTCTTCCAACTATGTCATAACTCTGCCACTTGAGTTCTAACTGAGTCCTTCATGCATTAGCTCCAGTAAACCCTTGGGAATTACGTAATTCCCTTATTCCACTGATGTGCCACATCTGTGCACTGAAAAAAAGTGCTCCAAGAGAATAAGTTGTTTTTTAGAGTCTGATTATTATTAAGAGCTAATAATAATCGACATGCATCTATTTTTAGATCAGCGATCTATAAATAGACTTCGCCCAATATTCTAAAAATATAATTTCATCTATTTTTCCAACTTGATCAACCATCCACAAATAGCATCCTACAACTTTTGAAATATGATCATCATGTCTAAAAATAGACATAGTCTAAAAATAGACTTGCGCCAAAAATAGCCTAGGAGCCCACTTAGTGAAGGCAACTCTTTTCACTAAGCTCATCATCTTGTTTAATCTCAACACTCCCTCTCAACAAGATAGGGATTATCCTTCACCCCGATCCTGCCTCTATGGTATTCGAATTTGCTCTTGGTGAGGGCCTTCGTCAAAATATCTACATCCTGATCCTCCGTAGGAATGTATTGAAGCAACATGATCTTCTGCTACACACAATCTCTGATACGATGATACCGGATATCAATATGATTAGATATATCATGAAACACAGGATTAACTGAGAGTTTAATGCAAATCTGATTATCACAATGTATCATTGTGGGATTTAAATGTGAACCGAAAAAACCAACCAGGATATTCCTCATCCAGATAGCCTCACATGCAACTTGACTTGCTGCCATGTATTTCACTTCCGCTGAACTAAGTGCCATGGATCTTTGTTTCCTGCTGTACCAAGAAACTGTCATAGATCCGATACTGAAAATCCCTCCTGATGTGCCCTTTGTGTCTTTTGGGCTTCCTGCCCAATCTGCATCCATGAAGCCATGAAACTTCACCTCATCCGTCTGTCTGTACCACAAACCATACTCAGATGTGCCCCTGAGATATCTCAGGACATGCTTTCCTTCCTTCCAAAAGAGCTTGGTAGGCTTAACCATCGCTTGTGAAAGCTGGTTCACCGCATAGCATATGTCTGGTCTTGTATTGACTAAATACATGAGAGAACCCACCAAAAATTGATAAATAGTGGCATCCACTACCTCTGCCGATGTAGCATCCTCTTTCTTCCAATTTCCTGGAAGATGAGTGTCAATAGGCTTGCATCCTTGCATGTGAAACTTCTCCAGTATCTCTCGGGCATACTTGCCTTGAGACATAAACAGTTCACCTTCCCACTGCCATGTTTCCAATCTAAGGAAATAATGAAGGAGGCCCAAATCCTTCATCTCAAAATCCTTTGCAAGATTTGCCTTGCATGAGTGTATCAACTGCTCATCACCTGTTAGTATTAAATCATCAACATAAATTACAATGATTAAAAGCTTGCCCTCCACCACAATTTGGCACAGGTTTTCATCCACCTCACTCTTGGTGAAGCCAAGTCTAGTGAAATAGTTGTTGATCCAAGTGTACCAAGCACAGGGTGCTTGTTTCAGCCCATACAATGCTCTTTTGAGCCTGCACACATGCGACTTGCTGATGAAGATATAAAATCCTTCAGGCTGCTCAATGTACACCTCTTCCTCAATGATCCCATTAAGAAACACAGTCTTCACATCCATCTGATAAATCTGCCAACCCATTTGCGCTGAGAGAGCAAGGATGGTCCATATGGAAGAATACCGTGCGACAGGTGCAAAGGTTTCTTCATAGTCAATCCCCTCAATATGTGAGAAGCCTCGGGAAACAAATCTTGCCTTATACTTATCGACGCTCCCATCAACAACTTGCTTTAACTTGTAGATCCATCTTGATCCTACAACTGATTTTCACATCGGCCTTGGACCAATCTCCCAAGCACTGCTTCTAACAATGGAGTCATACTCCTCCACCATGGCATCTACCCATGTCGGCTCCTGCACTGCTTCTTCAAAAGAGGATGCCTTTTTCACGATACACTTGCTCATAAGACCCATGTATCCAGTAAATCAGTCAGGTGAATGTCTTTGTCTGTGTTGTGATGTAGGGACTCCTACATTCTGTGCCGCATCAAGGTTTAGTCTTTCAGCTTCTGTGGTACGCTTTCTGCCTTGTCTAATGTTTGGTTCTACATGGGTGGACTCCTCCACTCCATGAATCTCCTCCTATGGCAGATCCACATCTAGAGGCTCATCTTTGGGAACAAGAAGTTCCTCTTTCGCATGCAAGTGTAGCTCCCTCTCAAGCGACAACTTCATGGCTTTGACCTCATTGAATTTTATATCCCGTTGCACAACAATCATTTGACTATCTGGAAAATACACACGATAATTATGGGATGTTTCTGTGTACCCCACAAATATCCCAACTTCTGCAGTCGGCTTTAGCTTCTTCCTGGCATCCTTTGTCACATGAATGTAAGCATGTGAGACAAAAATCTTCAAATGAGAAATATCAGGCTTCTTACCAGTAAAAGCTTCTTCAGGTGTACTCATGCCAAGTACTCTATGAGGACAATGGTTTTGCACATAAATCGCAGTGTTGCATGCTTCCACCCACAAGTGCATTGGTAGGCCCTGGTCATGCAACATCGCTCATGCAGCACCCATGATCATTCTGTTCTTCCTCTCTGCAACCCCATTCTGATGTGGGTTATGAGGCGCTATGAGTTCTCTTCGAATTCCTTATTTGCTACAAAAGTCTTTGAATTCGCCCGAGATGTATTCACCACCATTATCGATCCGTAGAGCTTTCACTTGCTTCCACGACTCCTTCTCCACCAATTCCTTGAACTCATAGAACTTTGAGAACATTTCACTCTTCTTCTGCATGAAGAAGATCCAACATCTATGAGAATAGTCATAAAAAAATATAACATAATACCTGTGTTTTGTTGTTGAAGCAACCGAGAAAGGTCCACACACGTCTGTGTGAATTCTCTCCAGGATCACTGAAGCACGGTTCTACTTCTCATGAAAGGTGGTCTTCACAAACTTACCCATAGTACATCCCTTGCACTGATCTGACTGCACAAGAGTACCCTTGGGAAGTCCAGTAGAAATTTGCTGCAAAATCTTCAAAGTGCCATGGTGAAGATGGCCCAATCTCCTGTGCCATAATTCGTCCTCATCCCGTCTCACCACTTCTTCTGCTTTACCCACCATTGCAGCGCAGCCATCTACCTCCAGCTTGTAGAGATTCTTAATTTTAACCCCTATCTTCTTGGTTTGACTCGCTGTTTTATGTCGAAGGAAGGCTTTTCCCTCACTGAAAACAACATCATAACCTCTGTCTTCCAGCATTGCGACCGAGACCAAGTTCATCGTCAGACTTGGAACATGCATAACATTCTTGAACAAGAATGGATTATCGGACTCCCTCTCAAAGTTAATGGTCCCAATTCCAGTCGCATTGTACTGACCATCGTCGCCCATCTCTATATGCATCTAGAGGTTCTTCTCCTCCAAGTCACTAAACAACTCCTCTCCTGTCATATGGGAAGACGCACCACTATCAAGATACCACACCGATCCCATACAACATGAAACCAAGCATGCGATCAAAGAGAAATAAATTTCAAATTGTGAGGCTAAGGCCTCTCCAGCTTCAGATTGAGCAACCTTATTTTTCTTCTTCTTCTGTGGATATTTAGTGGCGAAATGTCCATGTTCGTGACAGTGAAAACACTTCACTTTGGAAAAATCCTGCTTCTTGCCTTTAGCATCGGATTTTGAACGATGTTTCTTCCCCTTCCCTTTCCTTGCTTTGGAAGCTAAAGTGAAATTCTCTTCATCTTCATTCTTCGATGAAGATCCATCCCTAGTACCCTGCCTTATCTCCTCCTGCATAAGATCCGACCAAAGTCACTCCCATCCCGGCGGTTTCTCCCATCCATTGATAGAGTCTTCGTAGCTATGCCAACTCTTCGGAAGCCCAAGGAGAGCCAAGCTCACCAAGTCTTCATCATCAACAGTAACCCCCACACTTCCCAGTTCATCCTTGCAGTGGACAAACTTCGTGAGGTATTTTGGAATACTGTCACCATTCTCCATTTTTATTTTTTTGAGCTTGTCTTTAAGTGCCAACTTCCTCTGGTCACTTCTTCTTTGGAAAAATTCTGTCAAAGCCTTAGACATTAAGAATGGAGTGGCTTTCCCGTGAAGGTTGGACACAATATGGTCCTTCACACCTTCCAACAGAATTCTTCTCGTCTTTGCTGTCTTCTTTTGCCATGCGTCAAGTAATGCAACATCGCTAGATCCCGGCTTAGGAACATCGCTATTGATGAACTCCTTCAGTGCATTATCCTCCAGCACTGCCTCCATCCTGTCCTTCTGGGCTATGGAATTTGAGCTCCCATCAAGGGAATACTCCAATCACAACCCATTGAAAGCCATTTCAATGTATACTCAACTTCTGCACCAAGAATCTTCTATAGAAAATTCAAATTGTCCACCAGCAGAAACTCACTTTACAATTGGAATCTTCAATTAACAATGCTTTGATACCATGTAGAAATTATATGCACTAATCATGCATATGTCCTAGATTCACCTGATCTCACAATATTTAACTTCTTGTAAGATATTGAATCATTCCACTGTTAATATTTTACGGAAAATTAATTGCACACACATGTAAAGCATAAATAAAAATAATCGCACATAACACAGTTGTTTTTAACTGGGAAAACCTAAAGCTGAAAACCCCAACTATATATTATGTATCATGGAATCATATGACAATCCTCATACAAATCTTATCAAGCTCTTAGTACAGTACAATCGTCATACACTAATCAGGAACAATCTTGCAAATCCATGCACTGATCTCTGCCCCCTGCTAGCCTACCTCCACTGCGCAATCCATACTGAAGATAGCTCTGAATGAATTCGAATTACTCTTGCCTTTACTGCGCAATCCTCATTGGCAACTCCAATGTGTGTGTGATGCAATCAATGCATCACTATAGTCACAACAGATAGTCCATCTTACCCTTTCACCTATCTCTCCACTGGGTCTCCACTGAAACTGCCATGCACTGTAGTTAACTGGTGTATTTTTCAATTGATTAATGAGTTATTATTTGTGAATTAATTAACTAATTAATTCACTCCACTCTCACTAGTGTATCATTCAGTTAGACTAGATACAACTAGCTCAACTGAGTCTAATTGTGTTAAACTGAATACAACTCCATAACTACTCTTCCAACTGTGTCATAACTCTGCCACTTGAGTTCTAACTGAGTCCTCCATGCATTAGCTCCAGTAAACCCTTGGGAATTGTGTAATTCCCTCAGTCCACTAATGTGCCACATCTGTGCACTGAAACAAAGTGCTCCAAGAGAATAAGTTGTTGTTTAGAGTCTGATTATTATTAAGAGCTAATAATAATCGACATGCATCTATTTTTAGATCAACGATCTATAAATAAACTTTGCCCAATATTGTAAAAATAGAATTTCATCTATTTTTCCAACTTGATCAACCATCCACAATTAGCATCTTGCAACTTCTGAAATATGATCATCATGTCTACAAATAGACATAGTCTAAAAATAGACTTGCGCCAAAAATAGCTTGCGGGCCCACTTAGTGAAGGAGACTCTTTTCACTAAGCTCATCATCTTGTTGAATCTCAACAGATTAAGGGTATGATATTTTAAGTGCTCAACATTATTTTTTTTCAATAACATCAAATGATGACATTGCAAGGTGGAGTAATATTTTCTAAAGAATAAAAAATATGATCCTTGGTCACTTTGTTCACTACAACATACATATAAATTCATCATAATTTAATATTTTAAAATAGAATTATTGATATATTGTCATATGAATTATTAAAAAAATTATAGATCTTAATGGGTCAAAGGGTTTGGATGATGAACATTTGTGGATGATGAACATTCCACACCCCTAAGGATTTTTGCACATTAATACCTAGAAATTTTACTATAAGAACCTCATTTTCTATACTTTACTGGTATATGTATTCTTGTAAAATATAAAGTGACCATTATAATGCTATTTATAGTCTTAAAAATAATTAAAATACATTACCTTGTGATGATTTGGGACTCAAAAAAAAAATAGATAGAATTTGATATAAATTACTAAAATGGTGGTTCAAAAAGTTACGAATTTAGACTAAAAAATTGTAACATAGCATGACAAAAGCCATAATTATTTTTACCATGACTCTAACTTTGAGTATACCACTTTTTAGTTCCTACTTAGAATTTCACTTCACAGATACAAATGCCTAATCTAGAGGAGCAACATTATGATAGGAAATTCCTAGATACAAACTCCCATTCTAGAAGAACAACATTATGATATACAAGTATTGGTAGTTTCGTTAAGGTTGTTTTATGATAACAAGATGATATAGGATCAATGTTTCAAAAGCCATAATTGATTGAACAATTCACTATGTTGGAAAAAATTGATCTAAATTGGAATTAATGTTATATATTGGTGTAATGTGTTGTAGGAAAAAGTAAACTTTTACAAAGGTTATGATCTTGATATGATGGAATGTGATGCCCTAAAGATGAAAATAATTACAAATATGATTATATTAATATTAAAAACATTATATTTCTCAAATATGTGTAATTATTTTTTTATAATTGTGCATTAGTTTCAAATCTAAATTCAAAACAATCATAAGTGCAAATGACTATAAGGAAGCATCAGAACACTCCCTAGAACCCTATTAAGTATGAGGATTCATACAATGGCCAAGTATGATGATTGAAAATAACTATAAGGAAGAATTACAACACTCCAAAGAACCCTATTAAGTATGAGGATTCATACCATGGCCAAGTATGATAATTTATACCTTGAGTATCACCAAAAAAGCTCAAAGAAAGTTGGTAACCTTTAGATTTCTGGTCTCTGCAATCAAAACCCCTTAAAAATATATTCACTACTTATCATTATAATTATGTAACTTCTAATCATAATAATTTACATAGGAATCTATGTACATGATTGGCCACTTCAGTTCATTATTTCGTGAATTTATTAGTAACATGCCCAAATATTTGGGAATAGATTTGCATGTCACAATTGACATGTTTCTTCATATAATATGATCACAAGGTGTGTAACCTTGAAAGTATTAGTATATTATGTTAGTAAAAGGCATTGGAATGTTCTCCATTGTGAACATATATTACTGATTATATATCAAATGATTAATAAGAGAGACTTGAGAAAATGAATATTCGTCACAATACTATATGATTGTGTGAATTTCACTGCTACCACTACACATAGACTAAACCTAGTAGGTTGTATGAAAATCAGTGTGGCCATTAAATTGATGGATTTGTCTTTAGTGCGACTTTTTGGAGTTTCCAGTGCCAGAATCTGGTGAAAAAATTGAGCTAAAATCTTGATTTCTATTATTTAAACTGGTTTTTTTACTGTATATATGGATTCGGCGCCCTAAAAAACCCCTAGGGCACTTCCATTGTGCAATTTTACCCATAAAACTTATGCTTTCAATAAATTCCTACCGGATTTTAGAGAAATTAGACCGGACAAATCCACCGAAAAAGCCTTCAAAAATTCGCACTAAAGACTACTCGTAAATTGATTAGTAAGTTGTATGAAAAGTGGTGTGACCATTAAATTGATTAATGTTTTACACTCAATAGCTAGAAAGTATTTTTGGAAGTGCATGAAAGGGTAGGATAACCAAGGTTATAAACATTGCAGTTTTTTCTTACACATTTTCGATATAAATAATCAACTTCTCAATATAAAAATGAAGAAATAATTATCCATTAAGGTTATAAATAATGAAATTTATCATTGTATATTATTTTTTTCAAAGTTGAGTAGAAGAGAGGAGCACACCAACATAAGCCAATAGAGTGATACTCTATGTAAGAACATGAAACTATAATTATTTTTCATATAGGATACAATATGAAGAGCTAATCAAATCTTGAATCTTACCTTGTGGTGACAATAAAATCCTTCAAATTACATATCAAGCAATATATGGTCCATAAGTAAAATGATATGAGAAGAGGTTATCTATGGAGAAATTTAGTTAGGAATGAGATGGATCTGTTCATTTTATTAAAGGTTGTGGATGAAATATTATCTATACACCTATTTTTAAGTAGTTGTATGCATGGGCACATTCCAAAGCTTATGATATTAAACATATTATTTCTAGATATCTCTATACTACACTTTCCAAAAAAAAAAAATTAAATACAAATTAATGTCTCTTTAGCTATACTTGTGATACACATAATTAGAAAACATCAAGGATTTGGAATAACCAAAATATATCATTTCCTATGCTTTTTCATAGGGAACTAAATATATTACCAAGGACGGTAGGCTTAAATGCTTCATATAATGTCAACTATCTAGTTGTTGAGAGGGTCAATCCATTGTGAAATCAAAATCATGAGTCAATACACATTTAATGACAAAATTATAAAAATATGAGCATATGATACATTGAAAATTGTATTAATGAGTTTTTAAACAATCTAGTAGTAAAATAACAAATTAGACATCCTTACTGCATGTGATGGCGTATCAAACGTTTAAGCGAATTTTTAATTAAAGAATAAAATAGTAAATTTTGCATAGATAAATATAACTTATTTTATTTACAAAATATTTTAAAATAAATTTTGAAAGAGAAGGTACCCTCAATTATACATTCCTTGTTTGAATGTTTATTAGGCTTTCATGAGCTAACCCCAAATAGGTAGTAGTAACTTGAATAGTATTAATGAAAAAAAAAAGATAGAAGTAACTCATATGCCTTGTTTGTGAATAAAAAATGTGTAGACAAATAAATACTAAATCATTTTGAGAGAGAATGGTGCACCGAAGTTACTTAACCTATAACAAGTTATATTAATTGTTTTCTCTTCCACATGTCTAAAATGATAAGCTAGAAAAAACTTGTAATTTTTAATTATTTTCTTTTTAGATCCAAATTCCTCTTTAAAAAAACACCAAATTTCTTTAAAAAAAACATCAAACTTCCTTAAAAAAGACACCAAGCATCCCAATTTTTTTTCAGAATTTACAAAATATTTAATTAATAACCTCCGAGCATAGATCCATTTCAATCATGGCTTACTTAAGAATTTAGAACAATCAAACAAGGTATATCTATAAACTTTTTGTTTCTTAATAGAATATAGGTTTACATATATAGTGAGTGTATTTATTGTGTTTAATTGAGTGGATGGGTAGAATTCATATTATTCAATTTCTCCAAATGAACATCATTGTACTGTCTTGCAGTGTTTTTCTTGAGTTTGTGTAGTTTCTTATGGACTCAAACATGTCTATTTTTCATATAGAATATAATTTTTTTCTCATATATATTCAAACAATTTTTATATATATATCTTTTTCTTAATATAATCAATGTGCTTCACAACAACATGTATTTAGAGATAGTTTGTAATGTAAAAGTTTTGTTGCAAGTTACAAAATGTTTTTGAATACTATTGTAATTATTCTAAGGAATTCAATTATATCTATCATAATTTCCTCACATTTTTTCTATGGAGAATCATTAACAAAGATGAATGAATCAAAACAAAGAAATTCTGCATTTTATAATAACATATTATTATGGAAAGTACTATTGAGTTAAAAAGTAATCAAATTGGAATAATGAATTATTATATCTTATTAAATTATTAGAATGTAAAGATTTGTATAATACATGGATTAACACATCATTTTTTAATGGATTGTGATAATAGATATAAAACTAAGAAAAATGGTATAACATGAAATGTTTGAATGCTAATCTAAACTAAGAAAGATGAGATTTGATAGAATGCTTCAAATGTTTTATAAATGGCCTTACATAGTGTCATTTTAAAAGTTGAGATTGTAAATAAAAAATATATATATTCTATACATGGATATTAGAGATTATTGCATTGGGAAGACATATATAAAAATAAATATCAATTTGTTGTAGTATCTTTTTTTAGGTCTTAACAAAATCATCAATTGATTAAAATCCTAAGTGGTATTTAGTTTCTGTAATATCCCAAAACAGAAAAATACATTGATATATCATCACATAAAAATGAGAGAAGATCATATAGCCATTCTATTAAACATTATAGCAGCAAATTTATACAATATCTTGAGGGAAAAGGCACTCAAGCTAGGAAAAAGAAGCCTCTAGAGACCCAGTACATGAAATATGAAGAAAAACTGCTATACAAGAATGTCGAAGGCTAAGACAATGCAGTTTCTATTGGGTTTTACCGTTGTTGTAAATTTAAACACATGGATTTGTTGATGGGGTACTTATAAAATGTTGGGATTAGAGATCTAGGCCTTCTAGAACTATTCCAAGACAACCCAGAAAGGGTTTCTGGAAATACAAAAAATACAAAATATGCAAAATATAGACCTAGGGATGAATAATGTTTTGCAACTGGATCACTAGTAGGAGGTGGCTGATATAATATGGAAATGGCTGATATCCCTCCTCTCAACTTTTCTAGATGAAGGGTTGCTCCCCTCACTGGAAAACAAGGTCAAGAACTTGGGTACTTGACCTCCCACTACAGCTGCACTGCAAAATAACGCAGTTTCTGGAGGAAACTTCACTGTGGGTGAATGTTGTTGCTTGGCCTCATGCCTGATGGTAGAATAAATATCTAAGAACTTCCTTACTAGCCTCCCGGATGAAGGGATTCTCCCTTCTCTAGAAAAAAAGGTGAGAAATTGGGTTTATAACCCCTCCACTATTGCTACCATGCAAAACAACACAATCCTGAAGGAGAGTGCGCTATGAATGATGGAAAAATCTTGGCTTGAACTTAGATAGTGGAAATGATGCTCAATGAACCTATCCTAAGTAGGCACTCGAAGTCCCCCGAGGATGAGGGTGGGATTTCCGCTCGGAAACACCCTTGTGCTAAACAGGGCAAAAAACTTAGCTAAACAATTAAAACATGAAAAAAGTCATAAAAGACCAATACTATATCAATATTATGAATGCCTTCTATGGCTGCCATCCTCTTCCTTATATGCTTGGTGAGCTTCCTCACCCTGGGTCCCACTCATTGAAGATGCTACTCTCATGCATATACTCCTCCTCTATGACTATGATGTCCTCCATTAACTCTCCACTCCCTCCATGAAAACGTTGTTGATTTGGTCAACTTTGACCCTCTCCACCTGGTTTAGCCCTTGTTCACACCTAAAGTTGCTTCATTCAGCCGATACAATGATCCACATTCACATGAGAAGTGGTTTTATTCCTAATAAAGATATTTATGGGTCTCCCTACCCACTTATTCACCTATCTTATTATCAAAAGAAAAAATTAATATTCCAACTAGATGAAATCTAATTAGGAATATTACAGTCCTCCCCTCCCAAATGTTTCTTATCCTCAAGAAACTGCAAGGATGGATACTACAAAATCTCCTCTCCTTCTTCTGTAGCATCCTCATATGATAAACTCCTCCATTGAACCAAATGCTCTCCAATAAATGTGTCCCCTCGTTGCTCCTGCCAAGTGTACAAGTTAGCATTTGGGGATAAAACCAAATGGATCTCATCATGAAGAAGTGGGATATCCACGGAGGAAACCACATGCTGTTTAGAGGCCTTATTGAGGCATGAGAGGTGAAAAAGGTTGGAGACCTTAACCCGAATGAGAAGCTCCAATCTCCATGCTATCATCCAAACAAGATGGTTCACCCTGGATAGCTCATAGAAAAACTCTTCCATCTCCTTCTCCTATAGTGTAGATGGGTTGTATGGCTGAACAAGATAGACCAAATTTTCCATCCCACGCTATATCTCAATCTGCCTATGATATTTATGGATTTGTTGTTGATCTTGGGCTACAATAATGTTGCCCTCAAGAGGCCAAAAGGCAACTAGAATCTCAAGGATCCACTCTTTGGTTCTATGAACCTTGCTTGCCCAAGCCATCCCACATATAGTGAATAGAACAACATCACAATATGGAACCCAAATGAGAAGCACACTGAGTTTCATATGAAATGTTGTATGGTGACAATAGTTCCACAAGTGGAACTAGCACAATTTGGCTACTTGCCATCCCTGAACATAATGTGGCAAGTAGCTTCCCAACCACTTGCTTGTTGTGTCTATCTGCTCATCTACTGGGAAGTAGTAAATGGCATTGGGTGTCAACTGAGTATACCCAAATTAGAACAATATTTTCCCAAATCCATACAAGTAATGGCTAACTCCATCACTGATATTAGTCTTAAGAAGACCATGAAGTCCAAGGAGAGGCTTGTCCTCTTGTGGAGCAATGCAATGTATATAAATGGAAATAGAATTCAAATACTTTGTTAGATTATCAATAAGTACAGATACACAATTCTTACCATGTACTGTTGGCAAAATTGTGATGAGGTCCATAAGTGAGCTCTCCCATATCTCTCCTAGAAAAGTGAGTGGCTGTAAAAACCTTGCAGGATGGTTGTTTTCCTCCTCAATATTCAAGAAAACTACACATCCTCTGACATGCTCAATGCCAAAGCCACATGCTGGAATACTTCCCTCCACCTATGATGTCCTCCTTGTAGCTTATTTTTCTCAAGAGAAGATTGAAGGGTATGGTGGTCAATCTTCACTTGGAAGGTATTGCTCCTCCAAAACTTCCTGAGTTTTGAAAATGCATGTATGAGTGCCAACAACCTCTTACCATATATGGAAGGATTCTTACTGTATGGAAGCATCTCCTGACTCTTAAAGGTTAGAATTGGGCCATCATCAACTCCCAAAATATCATGCAAGGTATGGGAGAAAGTCAACCCATACTTTCCCAAGAGTAACCAAAGCAACAATGACTCTTTTTGCCTCCTCATATCATCATCATACAAGCCATGGAACAAAAAAATGATGATTGACATGAAATATATCACATCAGCCCAATATAACCAAACCCCCTGCTGCCACATAATGTGAGTGCCATGCCATGTCCTAAACAACAACACACCCATGGACATAAGAGATGTCATGTGATGACAAAACTCTCTCAAGAGTAGCCAGCGCATCCATGCCTCTTGTTGCCTTGTGTCATAGACCTACAAGTAGCTCACCAAACACTTGCTCATCATCCTCACCCATCCATCCAACTGTGGGTAATGACTCATATCATTCTCCAACTTGGTATCCACCCAATGGAGAATACCATTCTCCCCAATCTGATGACTATCATTGCACACCATGTGTTGAGCCTCAAAATTGTGCTTTCTTTCATTCCACTTTACCTCATTTCATCATTCTTTTATCACTTCATAAGCCTAAAATCAATGAAGAATGATTAGGATTGCTTAAAGGTTACATGCAATTGATTAACATATTGTATTTTCATGATTTTTTCTATTTTAACAATTTTCTGCAAAATAGCTACAGAATGCAGACATTCCGTAGCTGACCGGCGATTCTGCAGTTGTTTTACAGTTTGAGTATGTTCCAGGTGGCCTCTCAAGAAAAACCGCATATGGGCATATTCCACGTCATGTCTACATGGTTTGTTGCTCACCATGAAGGAAGAAACGAATTCTGTGTATGGTTTTGACATGTGGGAACATATTTAAGGAGGCAGACTTCTATTAGGACTGTCTCAGTCCAGATGTCCTTTTCTTTGTCACACAGCCACTTCAAGAGTCCTAATGCGATTCTGATAAGGAAAGACAATGATCCTGAATTGTTGCAAGTCTTGTTATATGCATTTGTTATATAAACACTTGGGAAACCAAGAGCTAGGCTAGAGACTTCCTGACAGTTTTTGCTTGGGCTAAGTAAAGTGTTACATTTTAAGAAGAAGCAGTGTTATGTTCAAGTTCTTTCGGCTTTAATGAAGCAGACACAAAGTTATTTTGAAGGCGTTGATTTGGTTTGGAGTTGGATCTTGGTCAGTGGTAAATTTTGCCTCTTTACTTATTTTACGTTAATTAGATAAGTTTTTAGGCTTGCCTTTACACTTTGTTTAGTTAATACTTGTTTTGTTAGCTCTTGTAGTGGTTCTCATTCTAACTCTTCACGAAGATATTCTTCCAAATACCTCTAATGATGAATGGGAATTGAAATTGTGATATTTTTAGGAGTTTAATTGTGTTTTCATTTATTTGTGTGTTTTATATCAATTGCATTAGATAGTACGACGAGACTTGTTTGGTTAAGTCACGAATAGATTAGTTGCATTGTAGATTAATACTCCGGAGATCAAAAAGCGCTTTGGTTCATTGTACTTCAAAGTTAGGATTATGGCATTTAGTTTAATTCTGTTCACCATCTTTCCAGTTTGAATAATTGCATTTTAGCCCAGTTATGGTCACTGTGTTTTCAGTTTGATTAATTGAACTTTAGCTTAACTCTGTCATTTGTATTTCAAAATAGATTAATTGCATTCTTGTTCATGTTTTTCTTTATGTATAGCCAAGTTTCACTAATTAGTTGAATGATAGTTCTGTTCTACTAGACTAAGGCTTCCATTATTTACAAAAACCACTCCTGTTATTAAACTCTTCCAACATATCACTATGCAGACAGGAATTGGTAATATCATTTCATGGCTTTGATTATTCTGCAGATTCTTTTAATTGTGCAACTAGCCTTTTCCTCAAAATTATCTCAAAAGACTTTAACTTTCAAATAAGGCTTAGTAATGACAATTTAGGTTGCAGAATAGATTAGTTTCAGGATCCTTGGTTAATTTAGAGCAGAATTATTCACTGTGTTGCAGAACTAACTTTTCCAAATATGTCCAAACAAATATCTAGTCATGGATAAGATCTATTTTGTGATATGGTAAATTGTTGTTTAGGAAAACCTCACTGCACTAAATTTATCCTTTTCTTGAAGTATTCCAACATGTCTCTAACAAATGAATTGGACTAAATTTGTGTTGTGAGTTACTGCCTAGTTTTTCATACCACACATGATTTAGAATTGTTTCTAGTGTGACCAACAATTGCTTTTCATCAACAATTAGTTCCTTCCCTTTTCAAAATAAAACCATAAAACCAAAAACATCAGAAAACACTAAACACAACGAAGTAGGAAGAGGTTACTTAGGCACATATAGTGCACCACACTTCAGCAGTTTATTGACCCTGGTTGACAATTAAATGAGCTCAATTTAGGAGACTAGATTGAGACCAAACATTTTGGCGCCGTTGCCGGGGAAGTGTAACTAGGTATCCTGATTTCCTACATCAACAAAAACAAAAACAAAAACTTCAATCACCTACCACACCCACTATATCATGTGGTGCAGTAAGAGCCACACATCCACATCATGAATTCATATTTGCAGGTAGAGCAAGAGGTGACAAAGGAGGTTGAAGAAATGGATGGAGATGATGACAATGAGGAAGATCCTTTTGGATTTCCTATTCAAGAAACTGATATCAACATTCAAATGAAGAACATCCATCCATTTGTACTTCCTAATTTCAAAGGTATGAGATCAGAAGACCCGGAAACTTTTCTTTTTGAATTTGAAATAATTTGTAGATCTTATGGCTATTCATTGCACATTCAAAAATTGAATTTGTTTCCGGCAACATTGAAGGATAGAGCTCTTAGATGGTTCATGACTTTAGTAACAAATTCTATAAGGACATGGGATGATATGAAAAGAGTATTCTTGGAAAAATATAAAGGTTATTGCATGCACCATGACCTTAGAAATGAAGTCTTTAAGATGAACCAAAAAGAGGATGAAAGCCTAGAAGATTTAGTGGAGAGATTTACTTATAATATCAAAAGATCTAAATTTCATAATCTAGGATCATATGCATTAAAAACTCTTCTACTAAATGCTATAAAGGATGAATGGATTGATCTTCTTAATCTTGTGGGAAAAGGAGATGTTTATCGATTGTCATTTCAAGAAATTTGTGAACTATGCAAGAACATATCAAGAGGAAAAGCAAAGTGTGTAAGATCCCTTCAAGGTCCATTTATGGCAAGAGTAAGTAAGTCAACATCAAGATTGGTAAGTCAAACTGAACCTAACAATTTGCTAAACATTCTTGGTAATTTAAATGAACAAACTGACATGTTAAGAATGCAAAACAAGCAAAAAGTTGCTTCATTTATATTTTGCCCTAAATGTAGAAAGAAACATGCTTTGCATGAATGTCCACTTGATAACATTAAAATGTGTAAAATTTGTGCAGGATCACATACTACTGAAGATTTCCCATCATTACTAGGGTTGAAGGCAATTTACCAGAAGGATAATGGATCAAATCAAGCACAAGAGCAACTTTGTTATGTAGCTCCAAGAGGACTATGGCAGCCTCATCAACCCAATATGATGCAATATCCTTATGCACAATTTCAAGGTTATGCACAACAACCTCAAGGTAATTGGAGAACACCCTTGCCTTGGCAACCTTGGCCATCTCAATCCCAACCTCAAAACCAACCTTGGAAACCTTGGCCATCTCAATCCCAACCTCAAAACCAATCTTGGCAACAAAGTTGGCAAAGGCCCTATCAAGGAAATTCACCATATCCTCAATCTTTTCCTCTCTATCCTCAATACCATCATCAATGTTATTCATACCATTTACCTCCACTACAACATCAAAATCACCCTCATTTTACCTCAATTCAACCTTTCCCATTATCATCCACACAAGCACCCCAAAGATTCCCCACTCCACTACCTCCACAACCATTTCATATCCCCAACAATAAAACACCTCAATCAAATTACAAATCTGAGGTATTGCAAAATGATTCACCAGCTGTCATTAAAGAACAACAACCAGCAGAAGAAGACTCAGATGAGGTCCAAGAATCATGGATGTCTATTGATAGAGAGGAGATATTGGAACCAGAGATTGAAAAGTCTCATGCATGCCTATCACTAGATTCTATGAATGAAGATCATATCTTTGAAGACTTGCATTTCATGATAGAGGAAAGACAAGGAAGACAAGATTACATTGAATCTTGGTTCAACTCAGTCATTGGATTCCAATGCTCAATTATTCAATATCTTTTGGCATCATCTAAATCAAGACAGTTGGCATCTCATATACTGGTACATATCAAAGAGTATCTTTCAAACCTGCATATGAGTTTATCTATCATCTTGTTACAGACATGGTTCCATTGGAAGTACTCATATACTTGAACAAGATTTTCTTTTTCAAGTAGAGTAGGACATAAAAAAAAAAAAAGAAAAAAAAAAGAAAAAAAGAAAGAAAAAAAAAGAGTAGAGAAAAAATAAATCCTATTGTGAAAACCAACTTGTTGGCGCAATTGGACATGAGCTTTGCTTGAAAACCAGGCAACTGGCAAGAAAAGTTCACAATAAGTTCTACAATTTCATGATGGTTTCAATCTTTCATGGTTCTTCAAATCATTCTTGGTTCTATACTCGAGTTGGATGATGTGGAATTCCTTAAGGTCCACCTTCCAACAGATCTTGTCCCATCGACCTCAACACTTTATCTGGGATCAAGATTAGAGATTATTTGTAGTGCCTTGGAGCTTGCATTCATCAATGGCAAGCCTCCTCATTGATAACAATGGGAATACAACAATGTCTCTTGATTGTCAAATCTTGCAGGCGACTCGACTTCGACACATTCATTCGTCCCTGTCAAGATGCACTAAGGTACCTTGACACTCATTTACATTATCGGTGAGTTGTCTCGCATTGGTTAACGATTTTCATTATTGATCGGTAATCCAATGATTTCTTCTCATGCTCGACTTCGACACATTTATTCGCATGGTAAGAATTGTACCATGAATGTTGGCTTTGATGAAGACTAATGGTTTTATGGAATCAACAACAACTTGCAGCAGTGAATTTTATTATTTTCTTGTAGCAGCATGTTCATCTTTTTGTCAATTCAATAACAGCTGCGGAAAGTGGCAGTTTCTGCAGCCATTGCTGTAGCAGCCTGTTTTCGTCTTTTTGCAACTTTTTCCAGAAGGCAGTTTTGGCGCAACGTTTTCAAGAGACTGGAGCAGAAATAAAAAATTCTGAGCTTCTGGGTTTTCTCAGAATATGATAAATTGAGTATAACGCGGACAGAATTTGAAAAAAAACAATTTTTAAGGGCATTTTAGAAGGGTTTTTCAGGCAGATTCTCACTTTTCAGCATTTTGGACAGATTAGGACAGATTTGAGTGTTTTTGCACAGCAGCACCTTTTCTTCATCAAAATGAAATTCTGGAAGCATGTGGCAGTAGAGAAGGTAAAAATACACAGTTTTCCATTGGAATCACTCAATTTGGCCTTAAAATGAGTCCGTGGCGTACTTTTTTGTTGCAAAATTGGGCAAAATGAAGGGTGAAACAGGGCAGAAATTGATTTTGTCATAACTTTCAAACCGTGCATCCGTTGGTCCTCAAATTTTTATGGTAAATGCATTGAGATAGGGTGAATAAACACAGAAAATTTCAGAAAATTTCAGTGTGTATTTTTCAAGAAATTGGCCACTTTCACCTTCAGCCATTTCTCATTTTCCGGGAGATCCGTGCAACCAATGGCAGAGATTTTTCGCCGAAAGATGCATAATAATATTGGTAACAACCTCAGAAAATTTTAGGGAAGTCTGATGTACCATTTGAGAGAAATTGCAAAATTCATTTCATTCTACAAGTCCATTCCACTTTCACTCCATCTCACGCCATTTTCATTTCATTTCACAAGTCCTATTCCACTTTCACTCCATCTCACGTCATTTTCATTCCATTTCACAAGTCATACTCCACTTTCACTCCATTACATTTTACATCCATCTTCCATATTCATACTTCATTTCTTCTTACAGATTGCATGTTGCAGCCACATCTTAATCAGCAGTTCTGACATGATTGTACAGCCTACAAAGAGATGATGATTACAGGAAATTGAAGGATTCTGTTTTGAAGACCAATATGCTCAAAGAGGACCAAAGGAACAGCATCAAGCACAGCAATTAAGAAGGTCAAAATTCTGAGGTAAATTGTGAAAATTATTTTAATAGCAAAAAGTCAAAACATGAAATAGATACAATGTGTATAATCATATGTTTCCTAAACAACCTATCATTCGAATTGATTATCCATATCCCTTATCCAACATTCCATATTTCACCACAATTTCATCATAAATTCTCCATCACATCCATAGCCACTCCATTTTCCCTCATAGCATCCATTCACTTCCATTACACTTTGTCCATCTCTAAGTGCAGAAAGGTAATTCTAAGGGTGAAGCATCATTCTTCAACTAATCCATCTTCAGACACAGAGATACAGTTTCAAAATAAAGTATTAGACTCTGTAGTCAATCTAGCTTCAAGCATAGAAAAGTAATTCTGAAAGGAAGATAATCTGCACAAAGGAGGAATGTGGCTAATTGTCAGGACATAATCAGTTGAAGTCAAGTATTTGGAAGGATATCCATAATTCAAGGAGCTACTACAATAAGAAGGGAGGCTAAACTTTATAGGGAAATTTGATGGCTTCCATAAGGAGATTACAAAATCTTTTGTCAAATCTTTTGATGGAGCAGAAGAAGAGAAACTGACATGGTTATTGAAAATGAAATTGACACTCCACTACAAGAGGAAGATGAAGAACTAATTTCTGAAAAGAGATTAGGGCCAAAAGAAGCAGAAAGAAAAATTTGGATGTTTCAGAGTACATGGAATAAGTTTTTATGAAATTTCATGAGGACATGCAATAGTCTTGCAGTGGGGGTATGTTGAGCCTCAAAATTGTGCTTTCTTTCATTCCACTTTACCTCATTTCATCATTCTTTTATCACTTCATAAGCCTAAAATCAATGAAGAATGATTAGGATTGCTTAAAGGTTACATGCAATTGATTAACATATTGTATTTTCATGATTTTTGCTATTTTAACAATTTTATGCAAAATAGCTACAGAATGCAGACATTCCGTAGCTGACCGGCGATTCTGCAGCTGTTTTACAGTTTGAGTGGGTTCCAGGTGTCGTCTGAAGGAAAACCGCATATGGGCATATTCCACGTCATGTCTACATGGTTTGTTGCTCACCATGAAGGAAGAAACGAATTCTGTGTATGGTTTTGACATGTGGGAACATATTTAAGGAAGCAGACTTCTATTAGGACTGTCTCAGTCCAGATGTCCTTTTCTTTGTCACACATCCACTTCAAGAGTCCTAATGTGATTCTGATAAGGAAAGACAATGATTCTGAATTGTTGCAAGTCTTGTTATGTGCATTTGTTATATAAACACTTGGGAAACCAAGAGCTAGGCTAGAGACTTCATTCCAGATTTTGCTTATACTCTGTGTTACATTTCTGAAAACGCAGAGTGTTATGTTCAAGTTCTTTCAGCTTTAATGAAGCAGACAAAGTTATTTTGAAGGCGTTGATTTAGTTTGGAGTTGGATGCCGTCAAGTGGTAGAGGGCCCCTGCCTCTTGCACGGATTTATTTTGCGTTAATTAGATAAGTTTTTCTAGCTGCCTTTACACTTTGCATTTGAATTAATACTTGTTTTTGTTAGCTACGGTAGTCGTTCTCATTCTAACTCTTCCACCAGAAGATATTCTTCCAAAATACCTCTAATGATGAATGGGAATTGACTGTGATATTTTAGGAGTTTAATTGTGTTTTCATTTCGAACTGTGTGTTTTATGTCAATTTGCATTAGATAGTACAGCCAGACTTGTTTTCGTAATATGCAAATAGATTAGTTGCATTGTAGTTTAATACTTCGGAGATCAAAAAGCGCTTTAGTTCATTGTACTTCAAAGTTAGGATTATGGCATTTTAGTTTAATTCTGTTCACCATCTTTCCAGTTTGAATAATTGCATTTCAGCCCAGTTATGGTCACTGTGTTTTCAGTTTGATTAATTGAACTTTAGCTTAACTCTGTCATTTGTATTTCAAAATAGATTAATTTCATTCTTGTTCATGTTTTTCTTAATGTATAGCCAAGTTTCACTAATTAGTTGAATGATAGTTCTGTTCTACTAGACTAAGGCTTCCATTATTTACAAAAACCACTCCTGTTATTAAACTCTTCCAACATATCACTATGCAGACAAGAATTGGTAATATCATTTCATGGCTTTGATTATTCTGCAGATTCTTCTAATTGTGCAACTAGCCTTTTCCTCAAAATTATCTCAAAAGACTTTAACTTTCAAATAAGGCTTAGTAATGACAATTTAGGTTGCAAAATAGATTAGTTTCAGGATCCTTGGTTAATTTAGAGCAGAATTATTCACTGTGTTGCAGAACTAACTTTTCCAAATATGTCCAAACAAATATCTAGTCATGGATAAGATCTGTTTTGTGATATGGTAAATTGTTGTTTAGGAAAACCTCACTACACTAAATTTATCCTTTTCTTGAAGTATTCCAACATGTCTCTAACAAATGAATTGGACTAAATTTGTGTTGTGAGTTACTGCCTAGTTTTGCATACCACACATGATTTAGAATTGTTTCTAGTGTGACCAACAATTGCTTTTCATCAACAATTAGTTCCTTCCCTTTTCAAAATAAAACCATAAAACCAAAAACATCAGAAAACACTAAACACAACGAAGTAGGAAGAGGTTACTTAGGCACATATAGTGCACCACACTTCAGCAGTTTACTGACCCTGGTTGACAATTAAATGAGCTCAATTTAGGAGACTAGATTGAGACCAAACACCATGATATGAAGTGCAACCTCCTAGAGATATCTACATGAGGACCTCTCATCAATGACCTGTTAAAACCCATAAGGTTCCAAATATGCTATAGGAAAAATATTATCTTTGAGTTGTGAGGTGCTCATCAAGAAGGATTTATCATAATAATGGAAGATGCCATCCATCTCAAGATGTCTATCATCAATCATCTGCCTATCTGATTCTTCATAAGTGAACCGGTCATTGGAATGCTCCAATAATGGTTGGGCCTCCAACTCATCACTATTGCTCAGTGACAATGTTGTTGATTTCCATGATGGTGCATCTGATGTCTCATGGCCATACACAATTTTGAACCCATAGTTATGAATTGGACTAATTAGTAATATGCTCATCCTATCCCTCAAAACTCTACACTCCAACCCAAAGTGTTGTGTGTAGCTCAATAATGAAAAACCAGGATGGTTATAGATCTCCTCCTTGAACCAGTCAAGGGTCCTCTGCGTAGTGACATACTACTGCGCCAAATTAGCAATGTGCTCTAACCCTTGGTCTCTGCAATTTCCCTAATGGCATGTCCCCAAAAATCTCCATATGATGTGCTAAAATAATATTGGGTGGAAATGTCTGTGTACCTTGGATAAGATGATACTTGGGAACATCTTGTACAACTATAGGGGTTCCTTCAACTGGTGAAATGTCTTCTCCAACTACTAGTGATGGTGATGGCTACTCCCCTACTACTGCACCAACACTGGTATCTGCCTCCTCTTCCTCATGTATCTCCTGAATAATTCATGGGACTCTCAATCTCAAGATATCAAGACCATCTTGCAAGGATGCAAGTGTGCTTTCTCCTTATGCAAGTACTCTTGCAGCTAGTGGTGGTGGAAATTGCTCCTCTTTCGGAGTGATAGTGCTAACAGCTTCCCTTGGCTCCTAATGTGCTTTCTCATCAATGTTGGGAAATTTCTCAATAGGAATTACCTCTAGTTTCCTTCTATCAAACTTCTTGATCAGCCTTTGAGTAAAATATACATAAGTTGTCACTCTTGCATGTTTCAAATGGCTGAAACACCAACAATTTTCTTCACCCTCAAGGTGCAACATTATAATATCAATAGCTTCTCTTTCTGCTACTAGATGTAGTAGGAAGAATGTATCTAACTTCTTCCCCCAAGCCTTTTTTGTGCTTGTGGATGACCATCAAATGTAGACAATAG
This sequence comes from Pinus albicaulis, assembly GCA_034641835.2. NCBI lineage: Eukaryota > Viridiplantae > Streptophyta > Pinopsida > Pinales > Pinaceae > Pinus > Pinus albicaulis. Next base: position 1,117,390,410 of record CM076580.1, read on the forward strand.
GAATCTATTATGTCTTTCTCTTCTACTGCTACTGCAGGGTCTCCGTTCTTCTTTGATTTAGATAAGCTGCTGGAGAGTTAGATTCTCCTTGAAAGCCCTTGATTGAGTTTTTTACCATGTAAGATAATCACTTAGAGTCTATTCACCTTCCTCTTCCATGAAGGTGGGCATAGTATATTGTTGTGGAGCTCTATGCATTACCATTTCTTTTGTCGCTGATAGGAAGTGCTTGGACCTTCCTCATTTTGAAACCTTCTTGAGGTCTCTTTTTTCCTTTCCCTTGTCATTTTTTTAACCTCCTTGGAGAGGTCTTGCATAGATCTATAAAGAAATGAGGCAAAAATTAACCCCTCCATCACTATGGATCTCTTCTTACTGATTCTTCTTTTGGTGTCATAAGATGTATTTCACACAAGCTGAGCCAGAGATGATGCTCTGATACCACTGTAATATCCCAAAACATGAAAAGCAACAATATTGAACATAAACTGGAAAATGCAGTGATACATCAACACATAAAAATGAGAGAAGATCATATATCCATTCAATTAAACATTATAGCAGCAAATGTATACAATATCTTGAGGAAAAAGACACTCAAACTAGAAAAAAAATCCTTTAGAGACCTAGTACATGAAATATGAAGAACATATACTATACACGAATGTTGAAGGCTAAGACAACATTGTTTCTATTGGGGTTTAATGCTATTGTAAATGTAAACACATGGATCTGTTGATGGGGTGTTTACAAAATTTCGAGGTTAGAGATCTAGGCCTTCTAGCACTATTCCAAGACAACCCAGAAACGGTTTCTGGAAATACAAAAAATACAAAATATGAAAAATATATCCCTAGGGATGAATACTTATCTGAAATTTGATCACTAGTAGGAGGTGGCTGATTTGATATGGAAATTTTTGATATCCATCCTCTCAACTTTTCCGGATGAAGGGTTGCTCCCCTCACTGGAAAAAAAAGGTTAAGAACTTGGGTACTGGACCTCCCTTTGCAACTGCAATGCAAAATAATATAGTTTCTATAGGAGACCATGCTGTGGGTGAATGCTGCTACTTGGTCCGATATTGGATGGTGGAATAAAGCTCTAATAACTTCCTTAATAGCCTCTGGGATGAGGATTTTCTCCCCTCACTGGAAAACAAGCTAAAAAATTGGGTCTATCAACCCTCCACTGCTGCTGCCCTGAAAAACAACACAATCCTGAAGGAGACTGCGCTGTGAATGATGGTTGAAGCTTGGCCTGATTCTGGATAGTGGAAATGATGCTCAATGAACCTCTCCTGAGTAGGCACTCGAAGCCCCTCGAGGATGAGGGTGGGATTTCTGGTCGGAAGCACCCTTGTGCTAAACAACACAACAAACTTAGATAAATAGCTGAAGCGTGCAAAAATTCAAAAAATACCAATACAATATCAATATTATGAATGCCTTCTATGGCTGCCATCCTCTTCCTTATATGCTTGGTGAGCTTCCTCAACCACTCATTAAAGATGCTACTCTCATGCATACACTCCTCCTTTATGACTGCATTGTCCTCCATTAACTCTCCACTCCCTCCATGACATTGTTGTTGATTAAGTCAACTTTTTCCTTCTCCACCTGCTTTAGCCGTTGTTCACACCTAAAGGTGCTTTATTCAATTGATACAATGATCCACATTCACATGAGAAGTGGCTTTATTCCTACTAAATAGATTTATGGGTCTCCCTACCCACTTATTCACCTATCTTATTATCAAAAGAAAAAATTAATATTCCAACTAGCTAAAAGCTAATTAGGAATATTACAGTTTTGGCCCATGAGAGTGGTTACATGTACAATCAATTTTGTCAAGAAGTGTATATTTTTACTTTAGAGGAATATTAGAGATTTTCTATATTAGGCAAGCGCTTGAGTAGTAATATGTAATTAGATCGTAATATTACTTAGTAAAAGATCAATTTTTGAAGTGAATGTTTTTTGAACACAAACAAAATCATTCAAATTAATATTACAATGAAAAATCACCATAAAAGAGAGACTATGAGAGTTTATTTGCTTGTTTTTCTTCCTAGCATATGGTAATTTTGCATTGGATTACTAGTTTGAATGATTTTTTTCATTCAGTTGGAAAATAGAGCCTTTATTAATTAATATTAGGATTCAATTAAAATATTATTAATGAAAAACACTTTTTTAAGTTAGAAAAACTTTCCATTATAGTTAAAATGTAAACTTGTTGTCTAAGGAGTCTTGGATAGACTGTGATTGGGTGTTCTCTAAAGGCACTCCTTGATGTAAAGTCATCAGTTTAATTGCCAGCCCCTATGGGGGTGAAGTATTTGTACATGATGATGAAGATGTAGTCCTATCCAACTTAAAAAAAATGTAAACTTGTTGACAATATGGACTTAATTATATATAACCTTTCTCAAAGAATGCATCTAACAATGACTTTAGATTTTGATATAATTGATGATTTTTTAGGATGTAAAAAGAAATATGGTGGAACATGTGAGTATTTGATTGTATAATATTAGTCTTCATATTGCAATAATCTCTATAAATATATAACACACATTTACTTCTATCAAATGTGATGATCTATATCTATTCAAAGAACATTTAAAACATTTTTATAGTCTCATCATTTTGAATTTAGGTCAACATTGAAACATTGTGTTCATTTTCACTTTATACCACTTTTTATTAGTTTAGTATCTATTATCATAATTCAAAATAAATGAAGATTTCCTACTCCATGTGCATGCAAATCCTTACATTGTAAGAATTTAAACATGATAAACTATAGCTCGTTATAAATCATGAGCCTACCTTAAATTTTCTTTCTTTTATAAATCAATCATACTTGTATAATGTTATGTTATTACATAATAAAATCTCTTTTGCTTTAGGGAACTATTATATATGTTAATTTTTCTCAATATATGCATTTTTTTAGTGACTCTCTTATCTCATAGGGATTGAAGCATCTCTACCATATATACCATATATGTCAGTGTGAAGAAAATTATCATCTTTAATAATCGAAGCTACTATGTGATTTATTTTTTAAAAGAGTTGTCCCTCTAAGTTTCCTAAGTTTTAGCGACATGTAAAAGTGAGGCAATCATCGCTAGGATTTTCATTTATGCTTGCCTCACAATAAAATTTTCAACTCACTGAGAACATTTATTATGCTGTCCAAAAATAATCTCTTGACAAATTGCTATGTAATGCCAAAATATTTTGCATATTAGAAGCATGGTTACATGAGTTCAAATATGAGAATGACTTGGTGAAGCTAAATAGAAATATGATGACTATAAAAGCAATTATGGCAACTTTTTTTAAAAGTTTGGTAGTGCCTCTCTATTCATTTTTTTTTTTGTAAAAAAGAGCACGTTACATCATATAATATTCTTGGTGGCCTCAATTTGTCCGAATGAAACAAGGTCTATTGGCTACATCAATGAGTTATAAGCCAACTAAAACTTAAACTGTTTGATTATATCCTTCGAAGCCTTATATACCATAATGTATATTATCCCATAAAACTTACTACTATTAAAATAAATGCTAGTCGACCACAAGAGAAAACTAGATACAAAATTTAGTAGTGCATCATAGTAGTTATTCTTCAAATGATTATATTGGGAACGGGTCTTTTACACTCAACCCAGGCATGTCCACTTGGTGCAGATTCTGGAGTTGTCTTGCAATTCGACTTAGACACACATTTTGATGGTGAAGCTGTATTTGGATCACTTGAATGTCTCAGTGAATATATGTAAGACTCGGTTCTCCGTGTGGGTGTCTCCCAACTTCCTGTACTAACATAATGGCCTTCGCCATCAAACATTTTCTGGAGAAATATAGGTGAAATAACTATTTGAACAGGGTCAACGGACCTCTAGTGTTCCCTCGATCCAAAACCAGGGGTTCCCATTCTCCTTTCTGGAGGTCAGTTTCCACTTTCGTGTTCATATCCTTCTCCCATAAGGAAATCATTGATCTTATCTGTGTTGGGGTTCCGAACCCATATGCTTGCATTAAATTTTGCATTTTTTCTTGATCTGTTTTCCTTCCCCTTCGGCACCGAGGGCTGCTTGTTGAAGCCCTCAGTGCCTTTCCTTTATCTCGCATAAGCTTTCCACCTCGTCCATTGTTTCCTTTTCTTGGAGTTTCCTTAACCATTTTCCTTTTTCCTAGATCACTAAGCAGAATCCACTTGTATCTGCATTGGAGTTATCACCCTCCCTGCAGAAGCCAAAGAGGTACACAGTCGAGGTGGACCTGCAATAACAAAGCAACCAAGGTTGTTAATCCCTCTCAACCATATCCAATCCTATCTCATCCTCCACGTTGATGCATAAGTTTCTCAGGTTACAAAGAGTTCCAGATTGTCTCGACGATTCCTTCGAGCCGGAAATAACCCCTTCATATGTCAAATCTCATATGTGGGTCTGTTCCAACCCTTGGTTGGATTTACTACCCTCTACTTGTCGGCACATCAGAAACCATGGATCTAAAAATTTACAGACTGCATTAATAAACTTGAGAACATTAACACTACCTAAACACAAAAACATGCCAATTTGGGCCAACAATTAGCCATACAATAGAGAGATTGACTCGACATAGGCCAAGACAGACATACAAATCATTGATTTAGCAATCTGGTGGCGCAATTTCAATAAACCCTTCAACTCATTCACCCTACCCTGAGACAAAACCTCCATTGAAATTACAAGAGGAGCTTGAGATACATACTTGAAACCTTGCTTCTCGGTTGCTCGGTGTTCTCCTTCTCTGCCTCGCCCACACACTAACTGTCTGGCCCAATGATAAACATTCTCTGCAATCCACAACAACTAGGAATAAACTCTCTCGTGTTTAACTCTTACCACTTGTCCCCTCGCGTGACCCTCTCTCCCATCACTCACTGAAAATATTTTACAACTCACCATCATAATATTTAATTTGGTGGCATTGGGAGGGTCGGCCACAAGCCCTGCCTCATGTCCTTTCATGCATTTCCATGATCCTCATGTGGATCCTTCCTTGTGTCACACCCCAATCGGGGGCAACAATTATGCCAACTTAAACTTCAACAAATAAATGAATTAAAAAATCATTATAATGAACATTATTGATCAAATTAAATCAAAGCTAATCAAAACAAATTAATCTACATTAAAATAAATGAAACTTATCAAGTAACATGGTTTCACTTAAAATTAATTAAGCTAACTTAATAAAGTTTTTTCAAACACATGATGTTTTTTTTGGAATTTCACCAACTCCTTACAATTAAAAGCTTACTCAAACTTCCCATAATTAAAGTCAAATAAACAAACTTATTAAATAATCAAAATAAATAGATTTATTTTATACTTAACTATTTTGAAAATCCAAACCTTGAAAAAACATAAATACATCAAAATAACAACAATAAAAAAAACTTAAAGTAAATCACTTACATGAAACCAAATACAACATAGTTATTAAAACCAATTCAAAACTCCATTTTGGTACTCGCTTTGGCACAACATAATCTATAATAGAAATATCTCAGCATACAATCACATCCGTTAATATTCCTGGAACCTAAAAAAGCCTAATAGTTATCATAAATTAAAAAAGGAAAAAAACTCACGAGTTTTAAAGGGCAATTCAAATACTTGGCCTTACCATTTCAAACTCTCCGTACCCTTCAAATATCAAAGGACAGAGCACGTGATCAACTCGTAAGCCACATAATTCGTAATTCAATGATAAATTATAAAAAGCTATAAATGTGTGGCCCAACAACAAAGTACAATATTAATCCTTATTATCTAGTTGAGGAAAATAAATGGTTCAAAATCCAATTTTTTTAATTTCCTTAATTTAAAAAACTTGTTTCTCATAATTTGTTTTTGTTATTATAACAAATATTTTTATTTTTTAATATAAATAACACAATAGAGAATTTTTTAAATTTTAATATAAATGACACAATATAGAACTTATATATAGAGTAAACAAATAATCAAAATCATATAAAAAAATTGCAAGATAAAATAAAATTTATTATTTAAGTTGCAAATAATATAATTATCTTTATAGTAAAATCATTGTAGTAAAAGTAGGTAAATTAACATCATTATTTAGAAAATAGGTAAACAAACAAACAAAAATGATAACTTGGTTTAAGATTATACATTGCAATTAGGGATGAAAAGAGGAAAGGGTTACTTCATAGTTTCAAGAGGACAAAGTGTTGTAGTGATGGGGTTTTGGTCATATGACAAATAATGAAGTGGTGATATATGGTTTCTACTAAGGAATTTTTTTAGGAAAAGAACATTAAGTGACATACTTACTCTTATAGAGGATTCTCTTCTAATCCTACATCATCTTGTCAAAGGCTTTCTCCTGAAGGAGAAAACCATGAAAAACATCATGAGAGGAATCATAAAAATTGAAGATAGATATCCCATCCAAAACATATTTAAGTAGAAAAGTAAATATATTTAAGGAGACAAGTAAGCTAAAAAGAGGTGTAATTATCTAATGGGAAGTGAAGTTTATTAAAAAAAAATAGTTAAATTGGTTGATAAAAAAAAATATAAAAATAGAAATTGAGCTCTTGAGAAAGGATGATACTTTTAACTAACACTACTTGAATATATTGTTGGACATAAGATCTCTTGAAAGTCAAAATACTTGCATCAAAAATCAATTTATATATTCCTTGATATCTATTATGATAAAGATTAATAAGAAAAAGATTAATAAGAATCACTTCACTCTCTAAGAGATTATACACATATAAATATAGAGTTTTTCACTCTCTAAGAGATTATACACATCTAAATATAGAGTTTTTTTAAAACATATAAAAGAACATTCAGAACCATAATCTCATCTTAGACCTCTACTCTCATCAAGCCAAGAATTGTATCCTTACACTCCAAAAATACCCTTCAAAACCACTTCTAACCAATAACTTTTATGAGTATTTAGCTAATAAAAATCAATCTCCAACTATAAAATACAAGACTAGAAAGCAAGCTAACATCTTTGCTTACAAGAACCACTCCAATATATTGGAGGGGAGTTCCAGGGTAAAAGAGTATTCTTTTCAAATATAATATATACAATAGAGATGTGTATATGTTTTCTAGTTTACTGTTATATAAAATAGTTTAGCTGTATCTTAATTTTTAATTCAAATTTTAGATTTACAATTGATTAGATGAATTTTTTTTTAGAGATTTGTATGTCAAGAGATTTGATTTTTCTGAGTTTTTGGTGGGGAGTGAAGATGGATCTAGATTGATTTACTTTTCTCATTTAGATAAGCTATATTCCATATAAATACTATGGGTCGATATTATGAATTTTCATAAAACTGCAGTGCAATAATAACTTGACCAAATAAAATTTATGTTATTATTTTAAATTTTTTTTAATAATTTATTTATTTATTTTAATTTTACTTAATAAAAATATTTAAAACAAAATTCCTTTTTATTTCATTTTGACATTACATTACTTATAATATCTCTATTATACTCTACTTAATCAAAATTCTATGTAAACTCAATTTAATCGCAAAATAAGATGAAAAGCTCTTACAATACTAATTATTTATGGGATGAAGTTACATATATATAAACTCATTGAAAAAGGCTATCAATATAGGAGTTGTTTATGGAAACAACAGAATAGCTTTGACAGTCTGAGTGTTTAAATTACATTACTTACAATATCTCTATTATACTCTATTTAATCAAAATTCTATGTAAACTCAATTTAATCGGAAGATGAGATGAAAAGCTCTTACAATACTAATTATTTATGGGATGAAGTTTCAGATATATAAACTCAATGAAAAAGGCTATCAATATAGGAGTTGTCTATGGAAACAACATAATAGCCTGATCGTCTGAGTGTTTAAATTGCATTTTTTATAGTGGAAATAGATTCAACACCATTAAAAACCTTTTCGACACGGTTTAACAATTATAATCTAAATTTTCAAAAAACTTTGCCAAAATTTTTTATAATCTTACCAAAATTTTTAAATTATTCTATAAGATTTTTTTTACACTGCTATCAATATATATAAATCTATCTCTCCATTAATAGACCTGGCAGTATATGCCATATAGGTCGAATAATATATTTGGTTAAATAAGACGGCCATTAATAAAGAAATAGCTCCATATATATTATTCCCCATCGAAAAGCCAACCTGTTAGATATGAGTATTACATTCAATGAACATAAGACTTCGTGCGTGTCACGCATGCAAAATGCTAAGTAAAGGCATGAATATTATATTTAATGAGCAAGCCTCTGTATCTGTGAAGAGTGGTCATAAACCCTCGCACCCTCGATTCAACCTAGATAAGTTTAGAGGAAGATGCTTTTAGACTTTCCAACGAGATTCAAAATAATAATTTGCAAGTGTAACAATGGATGCTTCGTATAATATTAATTTTTAATGAAGTGGACGTATTTAATTGGATATTAATATTTTTGTTATGAGTGATAATAAAATAATCATAGTTATATGAATTGTTTTTAAGGGAGATTCAAAGAAATATTTTCTAGATTTATTAATACGAAGTTTAGTATAATATTATTTTTTAATAAAGTGAAACACATTTAATTATTTATTAATATTTTATTTATAGGTGATAACAAAATAATAAAAATTAACTTAGTGTATTTAATGCTGTAGTATTAATATTTTTTTTCATGAGAATAAAATTGTTATTAGTTTTATTTATTTTTTAATTGTGATCTAATTATTTATATATTAATTGATATTAATTATTTGAAAATACTAGAGAAAGTTTGTTTTATAGTTTAGATTATGTTTTAGATTAAAATTAGATCTTATTTTCTAGGATTTCATTGTCATCTCATAAGCAAAATATATTCGTTTATAATTGTGTACGATTAATTGTTTGATTAGTGAGAAAGAGGCAGCGTGAGGGGCTTCTCATTTGAGGACTACAAAGTTTCTTTGAATCTCATTTTGTCTTCCTAAATTTTAGTTTGTATCAAAGCTTGAGGGTTGAGTTGAGTTTGTGCATGAATCTAAGGAATGTGGTTGAGTCTATTGTCGTTTCAATTGATGTTGGGAGATGCCCAAGAGCTTGTGTTGCGCACAGTGCTTTGTGTATTCTCACGAGAGTGTTGTTGACATATTAAGAGTGCTTTTTTCGATCTTGGAGGAAGTGGATTGTTGTTGGAGAAAGGGCCATTGAGATTGGTTGAGTTTCTCATATTCCAATTCGCACTCTAAGTGTTGAAGTCATTACAGAGAGGAGTAGCCAAGTATTGAGGATATAAACATCTAGTGGAATTAGAATCAAATGGTAGGAGCCACAAACTCACAATTAAAAATGATACCAGAGAGAGACAACACCCCCAACTTCAAGAATCTGCACATATTTGAAAATTTGCGCATAATCTCTCAAAATTAGTGTATTTGTAGTGTGGAGAGAGGTTTTTTTGTAGCCGGGAAGATGTGCAAGATCCAACGTTGCAGTAATTTCCTTTTTGTGATATGGGTAAGTTCTAGTGAACCAAGTCATTGGTATCTAGAGGTGAGAGGAGTGGGAACCATCGATGTTGTTAACAATCCTCTAGTGTGGTGGAGGAAAATGGGGCGACTTCTATAGTTATCAAGGAAAAATTCTACAATGTGAGAGGTGATCTGAAACAATCGAATTGCAGTATTCCATTGGAGCCCTTGTCATTGAATTAATTCAGATCAATGGAGGTTGATACACAGTGAAAGGTGCGTTGAAGGAGGGCAACATTACCATTTGAATTATGTTACAGTGCAAAAATATTCCACCCCTCTCGAAGAGTGCTTTGGTTTTAGTCAAAATGTGAGTAAAGGGGAGGATGTAAGTTGTTTCGTAAAGTTTTTTACATAAGAGGAGTGCGCGATTTTAGTTTTAAAAGGCATTGATTTACATGGTTTCAAAGTATTGAGTGGCGTCCATATTCATATTCTTATTTTTAGAAGCTCCATATATATGTAAAAGGGATTTTTTTTTAAAGTGAGACCATTCATTTAAAAGGGCTCTCATATATATATATATATATATATATATATATATATATATATATATATATATATATATATATATATATATATATATATATTTATTTATTTATTTATTTATATTTCTAAAGGGGTTTTATTTTTATTTTTACATTAAGTGGTTAATTGATTACTATTTGAAGTTGGTGGAGGTGCTCCTTAGAGACATTGGGAAATGGTGAATCCCCTGGGTCAGACATACGTAAAAGAAGATAATAAACACAATGGGACAAACTATCTCGACTTTAAATTCAAGCTACAAACATTCCTAGAAGGTTCTGGTGCTTGGACCACAACAGAGAGAGAAGAAGCAAAACATGCTACAGGCTCAACAACTGCATCGACTCAAGACTCAGAGAAGTGGGAAAACAATGCAAAGTTATTATTAATAATTTCTATGAAATATAGTGTAATTCCTTATATTCATGATTGCCAGAACTCTTATGCGACCTCGAATGCATTAAAGGAGTTGTGTGAAACTAAGAATACAAACCGAGTCCTATTTTTGAAGCGTAAGATCTTGTATATTAAAATGGAAGATAATTAATACGTTAGTTCCTTTATTTCTAGAATCAAATATTTGAAAGATAATATGAGAGATGTAGGATATTTAGTACCCTCTATTGATCTTATGGCAATCACTTTAAATGGAATGTCAGAGGACTATGAAATGTTTATTACATGTTTTGCAGCAAGGGAGGGAGCACTTTTAGGAATTGACATGTATATTGTTGCACGAAGAAGAGAGATGCAAGAATTTGAAGCCTCAGAATCCATATTTGGCAGTTGTGTTGAAGAGGAAATTCTTCAAAGGGAAACAATGGGGAGAAAACAAAGGTGGAAGATCATATCAGAAAATTCCATTTCCAAAATCAAATCAAGGTATGTCATTTGTGATAAATGATTCAAGAATAAATTTTTTTTGCAGGAGAAGCCATAAATTCTAATCTCAAAAATATTAAGCTATTTGTGTCTAATGTTGCGTTCGTTACTGAATTGGATAATGCTAATACATGGTTTGTGGAATTTGGAGCTTCGATTCGTATAAAATGTAACAAGAGTTTTTATGATAATTTCAAGGATGTATGCAATGGTGCTAATATCTATCTTGAAGATGATCCCCCACATCAGATCAAGGGATGTGGGGATATTCATGCAACATTTCCAAATGGAAATGTGAGACACATTCACAATGTTATGTGTGTGCCTGAGATTAAGAAAATTTTGATCTTTGTGTCTAAAATTACATATCAGAATCTAAAGGTTGAGTTATTCAAAACACATTGCGTAGTGAAAGATTTGTTAGATCACTCCAAACTTGTTGCTTCAATAGTCAGAGTTGGAGGCATGTACAAGCTTGATGTTACGAGTAAAAGTAATCAAGCACTCACTTCTACAACTATGTTAGGTCTCTATAACACTAGTGTAGTCCCTTATTATTATTGTTAGGGTATCCCCATTATTTTTATTGTTGTGTCCATTTAGTCCCCATATTGTTATTATTGTGCCCCATAGGTGTAGCCCTATTATTGTTATTTTTGTGCCCATTTGGTTCCCATATTTTTATATTGTGACCCCTTAGACTCCTATATATAGAAGGTATGATTTTTTATTTGTATCATCCAAGAATTGTTCATTTATGTAATGTAAATGAGGTTTCACCCTCGAAGTGGCTGATTTATAAGTCATTCATCTATCTTTTCTTCTAATTTGTGAGCTCGTTTCATAACATTTGGTATCACACCTTGGGATTCTAGGGTTTCGCTTCTTCAAACAAAACATCTTGGAACTTTCGATATAACTTATTTCTACAAGGTTTTAGAAGCTGAAATTGTTTCTACGTGGACACAAAAAATTGATGAAATTTAAGTAAAAAATTTATAGTTTGTTTCTCAATATGTTCGAAGATATGATCAGTGGAAGTTGGGGTTTTTGCATGCTCCAGAATTTAATGTCAAACAAGTGACCAAGGGAAAATCATCATAACTTTCGTTCGAGGCATCAGATTGGAATTATATAGAAAGTGGTCAAAATTGCACAAACTGTAGTTTCTTGTGTATCTATTTCAGAGTCAAAGGTCGAAATAGTGACACGTGGAATGTCGTACATGTTCGGTATAACTTGTCCATAATTATGTTATTGTGGGATATCGAGCATAATGTTTTCTTGAAGAATCCAAATTAGGTCTGACCTATGGCATTAGAAAGAATACTTAGAGGGATACTATTGGACCGAAGTTCAAAAATTGGGAATCCGAAATCACAGAGATGCATCAGGTTCAATATCGAGCTCCTCAAAAGCAAGAAAAATGTGTGTTTTGTTTAAAACAAAATTTGCATAACTTTTTCTTAAAAAATCAACTTGAAGTGATTCCAAGGGCATATTGAAGCATTGATATGAGTATTGGGTTCTATAATTCCTATCAAAAAGAATGCCACACCCATCATGCCCTCCTAAAGCTCCACTATGACACATGAAGAGTAAGAAGTGCAACATGATATATCAAAATTACGATACCGAGTGCAACAAATGTCGCACTTGCAAAAATTAACCAAAAATGAATGGAAGCTAAAATGGATGGTTTGAAGAAATGCATGGAAGCGAAGATGAATGGAATGGAAGCTAAGATCGATGGTATAGAAGAAAAACTGAAAGGAAACATGGAAGACATGAAGAATGATCTAAAAGCATGTACACAAGGTGTTATACCAATTTTTGGTTATCTAACCATGTATAATTAGATGGATCGAAATACACCATGTAAGACCAATTTTACCATAGTAAAATTGCTTTCACTATAAGAAATAATTTAATAAGCCATAGTTTATTAATTATTTTTGGTCCAAATAGGAAACCCCATGAGGAATAATTAAATAAACCTTTATTTATTTGATTTTACTTTAGGAATAATTAATTAAACTTCTGTTTAAATAATATTACTGATCATATTTAACCCAATTAATGAGAAATAATTAGATAAGTCATTATTTATCTTATTATTCTCTAGGAATAATTAATTAATCCTTATTTAATTATTATTCCTTGTTAAATTTGACTAAATATCCTAGAAATAATTAAATAAATCCTTATTTCTTTAATTATTCCTTAACCCCATTCTTGAAATGATAAATAAATCATTTATTTGTTTATTATTTCTAAATAAAGGGATTTAACCAATTTAAATTCCTTTTCCCTCCAACAAAATATAATAAAATATTCCAAGCAGTTAGACCTAGATCTTGGTTAATAATATTTTATTATGCACCATTATCAAGGATACTCAATATTTTGTTATAAATAGGAGGGTTTTCCATTCACTTCTTACCTTTGATCCTTTTATCATGGTCGGACTTTGATCCTCTTATCATTGTCATACTTTGATTATTGTTATTTTATTTTTGCTTATTGAGCTCCCTCTGAGTTCTACATGTCTTGGGTTTTCTACACCATTGAGAGAGAAAATCTGAAGTTGAAGCGTTGAGGATAGCCAAGAACCCATCCCATTAAGGGGGAATTTCTATGTTCCCTTCCCATGTGTTACATAATATAAAAATTCTTTATAAATGTTGTCTTGTCTATTGGAAATTTCAAGAAACTCATATTTCATTTTGTTGTCTAGCTGCTTTTATTGCATAAAACTGGTTTATTTTTCATTTGTTTCGACCATCTATTGCAGATATAAATAATTTATACTACCATCTTTGTTGTTAGGGTTGTTTTTCATGTGCAACTACAGTGATATCTTTTCATACACTCACTCTAAGACTTCATACTAACAATTGGCTTTAGATTTCTTACGTGACGAGTTGCTTCAGCACCTAGGGTTTTTATTCAGCTATTTTTTGGCCTCTTAATGTTGTCTTTTACCTTTTATTCCCTAAAACAATAAAAAATCTAACTTCTGCATGTCTCTGGGTGTTTTCCGCAGGTAAAAGGTATCAGTTGCACTACAGATGGAAAACTTTTTTCCGCAACCTCCCACCAGGACTTTCAGAAATGCAGCTCGCAATTTTTATCCCAGAACCCGCGCGATCAGGGCCCAGATAATAGATGTTAGACCAAAAACTATGAGTTCACCAGCCTACAGGTTAGTTCATGCAAGCTGCAGTTCGGGGTTTTTTCTATAATTTTCAGGGTTTTCCACAAGAATTATTCAAGGTTGTCTGACATGTGTATCCGCTTGTCTTAGGCCTGGATATGCTCAGTTTTTCTCTTTGAATTAGCAACAATCCCCTTAGGCCTTAAGTGCACTTCCGCCTTTTTAGGAAGGGTTTAGGTGAGTAGGTAGTCTAAGATTTTGTAGTGCTTTCAACCATTATTCAGGGTTTGATTTCTCTTCCTTTCAGATCCTTTTAGATTGGTTATTATCTCATCCAAAATCCCTCTTTATTCTTTTTTTAACTTTCCCTTAGGGTTTTAACATGTTGCCTCCCATTTTGCAGCATTTTCCCCTCTCGTTTCTTGTTGTTTTCTGCACCTCTTTTCAACAGATCAGAGTCATTAGATCCCTATCCCTTAGACCTTAGATACTTTGTCCTTTTTTTGTGTTTTGAGTCAATTTCGCCTGCTCCTTAGAACAGCTACTTGGGATCCCTTATTTTTGGGTTAAATTTATGCATCTTTAGCTGTTTATTTTACTTTTGTTTCAGTTTTATTTACAGTTATACATCATTTTTTATTTTTCTTTATACACAACTGTCTGGGATTAATTAAAATTAACAAACATATATCACAAACACACACCTAAAGTGAATAATTCTTGTTTTACACCGCCAAGCCAAGACATAAACGTCATAATTAATTTATCTACCCCTTTGAGCCTTTGTTTATATCTCTTCCACCTTATTGGGTATCTGTGTCTTGCGATCATTGCGACCGCAAGGCATTTATCCTAAAGACTCCTAGGCCTTAATCCTCAGTTTCCATTAGGAAGACTTACTCCACCTCGTAAACGTTGATTTATTCCTCCGCCAAGTCTCCATACTGACTTTGATTCTGGTTCATCAGGCCCTCCCTCTGATTCCAAACCTGATTCCCTTTCATCTCATTTTTTCACCATGTCAAGCACTAATGTAGGTGCTGGTCCTAATGCTGGTGGTAGCCCTGGCCCTGATTCAGAGGCTGCTACTAGCGGAACCAATACCAGAACCATTCCGTCTACTCCCTTGCTACCTTTTATGGTAGCTTAAGCTTCCCAATTTCAGCTAGTTAATTAACGACCCTATACACCATGATCGAGGTTGGCCTCTTATTCCAACTAAGGTTCTTTCTGATATTCCTAAGTTCAAAGGAAATACTGGAGAGGACCCTACTAATCATGTTTGCTCCTTTCACATGTGGTGTTCGTCTAATTCTGTCACTTATGACTCTATTTGTATTCGGTTATTCTAGCACACGATCACTAGAGATGCTGCAAAGTGGTATGTCGATGAGGCCTTTGCCTCTCATTCCACTTTTGCGACTCTTGCTAAACCGTTTCTATCCTACTTATAGCTACCTCTCTGATATGATACCGGTACCAAGTTGTTGACCGTATTCCATAAAACTTCTGCCACCCTCCTTTTTTACCATGTCCAAGAATGGTGAAGACGGAGGATTTTATGTCGAGCTCCTACATGAGATGATAGTGTCTATATCGATTGGTTTCTTAGAACGCTTTTGCCTTGTATTGGTAAAGATGTTGCATCCCACTTCTCTTAGAAAGAGGAAGAAGCTCTCCAAATTGCGTTGAAATATGACTTGATCTACACCCAATATGGTTATGTTTATACTGTTTTACTGGATCTTCCTAGACCTAGTGGTGCCAACACATAGGGGGAATCTCACGTAGCCGACGATATCGTTGAATCTCTTTCACATCGCTATACTCATCCTCCCATGGGTTATGGTTTCCCTCAGGGAGAGGCCATCTCCTCTAGCACTTATCCCCCTCCTGACAACATGTATCCAGGACAAAACACATTTTACCCATTGCATCAACCAATGCAAGGGCCTACAATGGCTCAACCTATTTACCCCAATTTTGGTCAAACTCCTTTCTATCCTTATCAACAGCCTAGTGCTCTAGCCCCTCCTACATTAGCACCCCGGCCTCCTATTCCTTCTCAACCTCCACTGCAACGACCACCTCCTCCCATGAATCAAGTGTATGCGTAACAAAGCGCGACCAATCCTCCTAAATCCAAGAAAAAGAGGAAAGAAAACCAAAATAAACCTGCACAAGGTAATCAAGGGTGCCAACGTAACCATCAAAACACTAACAACTGGCAATAGGGAAATCAACCCAAGTAAGAGAAGCCTATTCGTATGAACAAGCCTTGGTCTTGTTGTGGTGTGCATGGCCATTATACTCATGATTGTCCCCTTTTACCCCAAATGCGCTAGTTGTGGGAAGCACAAGCAAAATCTAGAGGAAAACAAGCCATGGTTTCGGCTCCTCCAAATACTGCGCTTGTTTAACCAATTGTTTTTACTCATCCTTTCCCTCAGCAAGGATATATGGTTGCCCAACCCCGTCAAGGTCAGGCTGCTTCTCAACCCTCACAGTTTGGTACATATGATTACCATATTCTCATGATGAATTCTGACATGGTTAATACCAATCATGTCGACCTACAAACTCGGTCGCGCCAATATGGCAAGCCTCCTGCTTCGTCTGCAACTGAGCCTCAAACCACCATTTCCACAAAGTCCAGTTCAACATCGAATTTCCCTTTACAGATCCCTTAGCCATAGGTAGAGGTCACTCCCAATATACCCAAGGGGCCATTACACCGAACTGCTACTTCCTCCAAAGTTGCCCACAATTATAGCATAATATATGGATTGGCACAATCTCCTGCTTCCATGTCAATGCTAGAAGTCCTCCAGTCATGCATAAAGCTCTATTATCTACTCTGGTCATTGTGGATCCTTTGAATGATCATTTGATTGTATTTGACATTGACAAATCATAACATCCCCCCTTACCTTCATCTTTCATCTTCCAAATACCAGTCAATATTCGTAATGCCCATGTCTCATGATGTATCATTGATGAGGGCGCATACACCTATGTGATTTATGCCTCCATTTGGAAGAAACTCAGATCACTTGAGTTATTCCCCTCCACCATCACTTTGCGTGCTTGGGACGGTCACTCTTCTCAACCCCTTGGCATGTACCACAACTGTCCTTTTACTCTTGGAGGAATTATTGTTTGTATTGACATTGAAGTCATTGATGCCCCCTTGGATTACAACATCTTGTTGGGTCATAGCTATACCTATGCGATGTCTGTTGTCACATCTGCGGTTCACCGTAAGATGTGATTTCCTGACAATGGAAATATCATTACCATTTATGAGTTGACATATTACAAACCGAAGTCTCAGCTCTCTCCCGATTCTATCATCTCTTCGGTGGCCGATAAACAATCAATCACACCTCTCACTAGTGTGTCACCTAGAGTCGATAAAGATTCCACCTTACTTGATGCATTCCTTGGTCCCTCCCCCCCTCTTGTCACAGATCCCAACTCGTCGAATGTTTTCATGATGCAATCGTTTAGAACTAGCCATAAGTGGTCTGGTACAACCACCCAACAGCCTAAGCCTCCGCAACCTACTGGTGGTCACTCAACGGAGCCTGCATGACCTTCCTTTCAAGGAAATTCCTATTTTGTTGGTTTCTCTTCCACTCCTTTTGAACCAGGAAGAGTTCCCCCTAGCATTAACGAGTTGGGAGCCATTCCACCAGGCCATTACCCCGATGGTCAGATACCATTTTTAGCTCCCCCCGTTGGATTCTTTTTAGTGCCTATTATGGCTACTTTGAAACTTACCAATTTGATCTTGGGGATCCCAGTATGGTACATTGATCCCCGAGCTAAAACCCTACCTCGTCAGCTCAAACCTTATACCACTTTGACCTCGGTCCAACTGGTCGCTACGACTCCTACCTTTTCTTCAGTGCCATAGCCACCTCAGCAAGAATCTACTCTTATTGTGAAAGTTTCTGGTAGGGGGGCAAAACTAGAAAGAAGGAACCTAACAATAAGGCTGACCAAGCAACTTGTGCTCCTCCTAATCCTCCAAAGAAGTCACCTTCGTGCACTTTGTGTGACGCTATTGGGTATGCCACCCATAATTTTCCTGAACTTCCTCATCTCAAACTTGTGGTCAATGAGTCGTTTCCTAAATCTAATATCTCAGAGGTCCATGTTGCCTTACTTGATTCAGCTAAGAAACTCAAATCGTTGTGCACGAACCATCCTACATCATCTTGTCAAAGGCTTCCTCCCAAAGGAAAAAACCATGGAAAACATCATGAGAGGAATCATAAAAAGTCAAGAATATATTCCATCCAAAACATATTTAAGTAGACAAGTAAGTATAATATTTAAGGAGACAAGTAAGCTAAAGAGGGGTGTAATTATCTAATGGGAGGTGAATTTTATTAAAAAAGAATAGTTAAATTGGTTGATATAAGAAAATATAAAAATGGAAAATTGGGGAGTTGAGGAAGGGTGGTTGAGGAAATTATCAAGAATCTAACAACTTAAGTGACTCAACCACCTTAGGCACTAGAAAAGTTTTAAATACCAAGACTTAAATGAACCTCTCAAATAAGAGTCATGAAATGAACCTCTCCTACATTAGCATGTTCATAGTCACTAAAGATTTTATAATCAATTAGTAGCATTATGTGTTTTAAAGTTTCTCTTTTGTTTTTGGTTTTTGTAACGTATTCGCCTACAAAATCTCTTTTTTTTAATAGATATATTCTCCTTAAGAAAATCATGTATTCTTATTGGAAAAGAAAAAACGGTTAGAAAAATTTGATGAAGTAGCTCTATAATACCTCACTCCAAATACTCTTTCCCTTAAAAAAAAGAATAATTATACATTGCAATTATAAACTCAAAAAGTTGCTTAGTATCAAAAAAGAAACATTGAATAATAATATAATGTAAATAAGAGTAATAACAACAAAGTGATATTCCATGGCTTAAGTCAATATATTGCAATTTTAAAAACAAATTCACAAAGTTATAAAAATATATGAAAAAAAAAAAAAAACTATATATTAAAATCATGTAACATTTAATGTTGTAATACAAACTAAATAACATCAAATTCATAGTTTAAATTTTTATTAATACAACTTTCACTACACTATAAATTCTATTTTATAGTGTCAATTTTTATATAAATATTATAATTCTTCATATTATTTGAATGAAATATATTTTTTTTTTCTAAATTAAAGTTGATTTAGAAAATAAATTTATCAAGACAAAATATATCAATCTATATTTATTTATCAATTATTTTAATAAAAAATTCAATTTTATATTTCTATACTTTCAATTTTATTATTTCTCAATATTCAATTAAAAAAAAAAAATGGAAGTAGTCTTAAAAAATGGACTTTCCAAAGTTTCCAACAAAAACACGTAGAACTATAGATAAAAAGCACTGCCCAAACTCCCCAAATCATATATATTCTAAAGAACCATGCAGGTTATTCGGTCAACCTACATTATTAATTATTTGAATAATGTTTAACAAAACATCCATGCAAATGGTACTTTTATTAACACACTACTTGAATATATGGTTGGACATAGGCTTTGTTGAAAGTCAAAATATTTGCATTAAAAATCAATTTCTATATTCCTTCGTATTTATTATGATAAAGATTAATACGAAAAAGATCAATAAGAAATACTTCACTCTATAAAAGCTTATATATACGTTTTTTTAAACATACAAAAGAACATTCAGAACTAATATCTCATCGTAGACCTCTACTCTCATCTAGCCAAGAATTTTATCCTTACACTCCAAAAAGTACTCTACAAAAACCACTTCTTAACCAAAAACATTTGAATATGAAAGATTAGATAATGTAATATGAAAATTAAAATTAATTTCAACTATGTCTAAAGAGTTACTAATTTACCATGGTTAAAAAAAATAAATCAATCTCCAACTATAAAATACAAGACTATAAAATACAAGACTAGAAAGCAAACTATAAAATACAAGACTACTTACAAAAATCACTCCAATATATAAGAAGAACGGTTACACTCTAAAATAGTATACTTTTCAAATAGAATATATACAGAATATATACAATTGAGATGTCTATATGTTTTTTGATTTACTGTTATATAAAATAATTTAAATGTATCTTAATTTTTAATTCAAATTCCACATTTATGATTTGCTAGCTTATATTTTTTTTAGAGATTTGTATGTCAAGAGATTTGATTTCTCTAGATTTTTGGTAACTCGAGAGTTAAGATGAACCTAGAGTGATTTAATTTTCTCATTTAAATAAACTATATTCCACATGAATACTATGGATCAATATCATATATTTTCATCATAAAACTAAAATGCAATAATAAATTAACCAAGTCAAATTTATATTATTATTTTAATTTTAATTTTTTTTAATAATTTTATTTAATTTTATTTTGAAATAATAAAAATATTTAAAATAAAATTCATTTTTATTTTATTTTCACATTACATTACTTACAATATC
The DNA here is from genome assembly GCA_034641835.2 of Pinus albicaulis. NCBI lineage: Eukaryota > Viridiplantae > Streptophyta > Pinopsida > Pinales > Pinaceae > Pinus > Pinus albicaulis. The sequence continues at coordinate 1,117,411,065 of CM076580.1, forward strand.
TCTATTATACTCTATTTAATCTAAATTCTATGTAAACACAATATAATGGGAGGATGAAAAGCTCTTACAGTACTAATTATTTATGGGATGAAGTTCCAGATATATAAACCCATTGAAAAAGGCTATCAATATATATGAATCTATCTCTGCATTAATAGATAGACCTAGCAGTATATGCCATAGGTCGAATAATATATTTGGTTAAATAGGACGAACATTAATAAAGAAATAGTTCTATAATAAAAAGAAGCAAATTCAGCATACGGTCTTCTTTGAAGGCAACACTCTTAAAGAAGTAAATGAGTACAAATACCTCGGGATCAATTTCAACAACAAACTTAATTGGGAGGACTGCAGAAAGAAGAGAATCTTAAGAGGGTGGAAAGCATTGTATGCTCTTCAAAACAGATGTAGAGAAGCAGAGTTATGAGATTGGAAAATGATTAAAGTGCTTTTTGGACTCCTAGTTTGTCCAGTGATCCTATATGGGTGTGAATTGTGGGCTAGCAACACCTCTATATCAAAATGGAAGTAAATTGAGAAAATCCAAATTTTTTTGATCATGAGAAAGTTCAAAATAAAAATTTCGGTACCTTATGAGATAATGTTGAGTGAAACAAGAGCAATTCCAATCGAAGAAATTGGCTATGGTGCAAATCATAAGATATCTAAAAAGAATTGAGAAAATGGGAGTACGTAGATGGCCTAATGTTGTCTTTAAGGAAGGCATGAGTGAAAGGAAGAAAACATGGATGTGACAAAACTACACATGGATGAAAAAATGGAATATCTACCTCAATGCTTGTCCCACAAATAGCAAAGAGCTAAAGAATTTTGTTATGGATAAATTTCGTAAACAGGTATGGGGAAAAGAATTCGGTAGAAAGAATAAGTACTGCATCGAAGAATTCAACCCTATGTATGATATCCAACAAAAATAGTACATTGGAGCTACCATTCCGTGGAGAGCAAAGGTTCTTTATTGCTTAATTAAGAACCAACTCACATCATCTTCTATGTGAAATAGGATGGTGGAAAAGGCCTAAAGAAGCTTGGGAAGAACAAGTGTGTACATTTTTCACATCTAGAGCAGTGGAATCATAAAAACATTTCATTTTGGAATGTGGTGCGTTCAAAGACATCAGAAAAAGCTATGGGAATATGTTAGCATCAGTTTTTTGGCATTATCATTTCAGCGATGAGATAGTTGGAAGGTTGGGCCAGTTCATTATCAATTTGAACAAAAAGAGGACTGAAATGAAAAAGGCGAAAACAAGAAACCAATAATCCCATAGGCTATTTTTAGTCTCGTGGATGTTAAAATTTCATTTATTCATTTATATATATATTTTTCCCCATCAAAAATCCAACGTGTTAGATATGATTATTACATTCAATGAACATAAGACTTCGTGGGTGTCCTGCATGCAAAATGCCAAGTAAAGGCATGAATATTATATTTAATGAGCACACATTTTTTGAATATTATATTTAATAAGAAAGCCTTTGTATATGTGAAGAGTGGTCATAAATGATCAAACCCTCCATTCAACCTAGATAAGTTTAGATGAAGATGCTTTCACACTTTCCAACGAGATTCAATGTTGTGAAATCAGCTCCAAAAATAGAAGAAAAGAGATATCAACGCCTTAGAAACAAGCCACTTCAAGGGGGAAACCTCCAATACATTACATGAATGAACAATTATTGGATCATTAAAATGACAAAACCTCCTTTCTATATATAGGAGTCCATGGGGCTACAATGTAATCCTAGTAGGGCCACAATGTAATCCTAGTCGACCTAACAATAATAATGTAAGGGCACAATAATAACAATATGGGGGTTACAGGGGTACAACAATAAAAATAAGGGAGTCTACACTAACATAATAAGGGACTACACTAGTAATATAGGGACCTAACATGCCCCTCTCCTTCAAACAAATGTTATCCTCAACGCTTGATTATTTCTTGATGCTTCTGTATAAAATTCTCATCCTCCCATGTGGAATCTTCTACAGGAAAGTTCTTCAACTTGCTGAGATAATTTGAAGTTGATTGTACATTTTGAGTTCTTGTTTCTGTGACTGCTTCATAACTTCTTTCGATGTGACGTTGATCTTCCAGTTGTTTTATTTGATTTTGCACCAAAGTTAGGTTATCCTTTGAGAGTCGGAGAACTTGTTGTTGATGCTCAATGTGATATTCCACTACTTTATCATCCATAATAGATTTTATCTGATCCTTCCAACAATCCAACTTAGCCTCCATTTCTACTTTTAAACAATCTATGTCATTTTCGGTTGATCTTCGTAAGATCATCGTAAGATCAAAATTTGTTGCACTTGGTACCGTAATTTTGATATCGCATACTGCAATTCTTCCTCTTCATGCGTCATAGTATAGCTTTCTGAGGGCTTAATCGGTATGGAATTATTTTTGGGGGCATTATAGAACCCATTACTAATAAAAATTCTTCAATATGCCCTTGGAACCACTTCAAACTTCTTTTTCAAACAAACGTTATGCAATTTTAAAAAACAAGTACACAACTTTTTCTTGCTTTTGAGTTTCTATATATTGAAAATGATTTCTCTCAGAGATTTAAGATCTTCAATATCTAAAATTATGCCTTGAAGTATCCCTATGAATCTTCTTTCGAATGCCATAGGTCTGACCTAATTTGGATTCTTAAAGACAAAGTTATGCCCAATCTCTCATGATGACCTAATTATGGATTGGTTCAGTAGAGCAAACTTGTACGACTTGTCACGTGTCACTGTTTCCTCCTTCGGCTCTGAAATTGATATGATCAAAATTTCAATCTGTGCACTTGTGGCCACCTTTTACAGAATCCCAATATGACGCTTACAGAGAGAGATATATCGTTTTTCCCACGGTCACCTCTTTGAGATGAAATTCAGGAGCCTGAAACAGTCCTATATTCCACAGATCATACCTCAAAAAATGTTGTGAACCAAGATCTGAAATATTTATAGGAGGTTCCTCAGGATTTCGGCTTCTCTCTGTGAAAATTTAAGCTTCTGAAACCTCGTAGAAAAAACATTATAGCGAAAATTCTGCGATGACCTATTTAAGTTAAATTGAAGAGCTTACAAAAAGACCTAAATTCCACAAATCATATCTCCTAAAATATTGTGAACCACGCTCTGAAATTTTGCGATGATGTTCCACAGGATTTAGGCTTCACACTCTAAACATTTCAGCTTTTGAACCTTCGTAGAAAAAACGTTATAATGAAAATGCCATGATGACCTGTTTGGAGCAGCGAAACCCTAGAATCCAAAGCTCTAATACCAAATGTTGTGAAACCAGCTCCAAAAATAGAAGAAAAGAGATATCAACGCCTTAGAAATAAGCCACTTCAAGGGGGAAACCTCCAATACATTACATGAATGAATACCCTGAGATCATCCTAATGACAAACCATCGATCTATATCCGTCCCACGCTCGAAGCAATGTAATCCTAGCCGACCTAACAATAATAATGTAAGGGAACAATAATAACAATATGGGGGTTACAGGGGTACAATAATAACAATAAGGGGGTCTACACTAACATAATAAGGGACTACACTAGTAATATAGGGACCTAACATTCAAAATAATAATTTGTAAATATAACAATGGATGCTTAGTATAATATTATTTTTTAATTAAGTGGACGTATTTAATTCGATATTAATATTTTTGTTATGGGTGGTAATGAGATAATGAAAGTTATATGAACTTTTTTTTAAGGGAGATTCAAAGAAATATTTTGTAGATTTATTAATAGGAGCTTTAGTATAAAATATTAATTTTTAATAAAGTGAAACACATTTAATTACTTATTAATATTTTATTTATAAGTGATCATAAAATAATAAAAAATTAACATAGTGTATTAATGTTGTAGTATTAATGATTTTTTTCATGAGAATAAAATTGTTATAAGTTTTATTTTTTTTAATTGTCATCTAATTTTTTATATATTTTTTGTTAATATGAAATATTAATTGATATTAATTATTTGACAATAATAGAGAAACTCTATTTTATAGTTTTGATAATGTTTTAGATTAAAATTAGATTTTATTTTCTAAGATCTAGGTGTGATTTTCCAAAAAAAATATATTCATTTATATTTGTGTATATTTTATTGTTTGATTAATGAGAAAGAGGTACAATGAGGGGCTTCTCACTTGAGGACTGCAAAGTTGCCTTGAATTTCATTTTGTCTTCCCAAATTTTAGTTGGTATTAAAGCTTGAGGGTCAAGTTGAGTTTGTGCATGAGACTAAGGAATGTGGTTGAGTCTATTGTGGTTTCAATTGATGTTGGGAGATGCGCACCAGTTTGTGTTTGGTGCCCTTCTTTTTGTATTCTCATGAGAGTGTTTTTGACATATTAAGAGAGGGTTGTTTGATCTTGGAGAAAGTGGATCATTGTTGGAGGAAGGGCCATTGAGATTGGTTGAGTTTCTCATATTCTAGTTCGCACTCTCACTGTTGAAGTCATTACAGAGAGGAGTCACCAAGTATTGAAGATATCAACATCTAGTGGAATTAGAATAAAATGGTAGGAGCCACAGACTCACAATTACAAATGCTATCAAAGAGAGACAACACCCCCAACTTCAAGAATATACACATATATGAAAAGTTAGCGACAACACCCCCAACTTCAAGAATATGCACATATCTAAAAAGTTACGCATAATCTCTCAAAATTAGTGTATTTGTAGTGCGGAGAGAGGTTTTTTCGTAGTTGGGGAGATGTGTAAGATCCAACGTTGCATTAATTTTGTTTTTGCGATATGGGTAACATCTAGTGAACCAAGTCATTGGTATCTCGAGGTGAGAGGGGTGGGAACCATCGACGTTGTTAACAATCCTCTAGTGTGGTGGAGGAAAATGGGGCGAATTCTATAGTTGTCAAGGAAAATTTCTACAATGTGGGAGGTGATCTAAACAGTCGAATTGTAGTATTCCATTGGAGCCCCTTTCATTGAATTAATTTGGATCAATGCAGGTTGATACATAGTGATAAAGGTGCATTGAAGGAGGGCAACTTTACCATTCAAATTATTTTACAGTGCAAAAATATTCCATCCCTCTCGAAGAGTGCTTTGGTTTTAGTCAAAGTTACCGTAAAGGGGAAGATGTAAGTTGTTTTGTAAAGTTTTTTACAAAATAGGAGTGTGCGATATTTTTTTTAAAAGGTATTGATTTACATGGTTTCAAAGTCTTGAGTGGCATCCATATTCATATTTATATCCTTTTATTAATGCGGCGATATGAATATTAATATACCCATATACATATTCTTATTTTTAGAAGCACACATATATATGTAAAAGGGATTATTTTTTAAAGTGAGACCATTCATTTAAAAGGGCTCTCATATATATTATATTTAAAAAAGGGGGTTTATTTTTATTTTTATATTAAGTGGTTAATTGATTACTATTTGAAGTTGTTAGTGGTGCTCCCAAGAGACATTGGGAAATGGTGAATCCCCTCGCCGATACATATGTAAAATAACATAATAAGCTTGATGGGACAAACTATGTCAAATTGAAATTCAAGATACAAACATTGTTGGAAGGTTATGGTGCTTGGACCACAACAAAGGGAGAAGAAGTAAAACATGCTATAGGCTCAACAACTACATTGATTCAGCACTTGGATAAGTGGGAAAACAATGAAAAGGTATTATTAAGAATTTCTATGAAAGATAATGTGATTCCTTATATTCATGATTGTCAGAACTCTTATGCAACCTGGAATGCATTAAAGGAGTTGTGTGAAACTAAGAATACAAACTGAATCTTGTTTTTGAAGCGTAATCTCTTGTGTATTAAAATGGAAGAGAATGAATTTGTTAGTGCCTTTATTTCTAGAATCAAATATTTGAAAGATAATATGGGATATATAGGAGATTTAGTACCCTCTACTCATCTTGTGACAATCAATTTAAATGGAATGTCAGAGGACTATCATATGTTTATTACATGTTTTGTAGCAACGGAAGGAGCACTTTGAGGAATTGACAGGTATATTGTTACAGGAAGAAGAGAGATGCAAGAATTTGAAGCATCAGAATCAATATTTGGCACTTGTGGTGAAGAATAAATTCTTCAAATGGAAACAATGAGGAGAAAACATAGGCAGAAGATCATATCAGAAAATTTCATTTCCGAAAACAAATCAAGGTATGTCATTTGTGAGAAATGATTCAGGAATAAAATGTTTTTACTATGGTAAAAGTGGGTATATTTCCAGAGACAGTTATAAGAATAAAAGTATTGAATGTATGAATAGACATAAAAGACAATTAAGACATTTTCCATGAGAAGCCCTAAATTGTGATCTCAAAAATCTTAAGCTATTTTTGTCTAATGTTATGGTGGCTACTGAATTAGATGATGCCAATACATTGTTTGTTGACTTTGGGGCTTCAATTCGTATGACATTTAACAAGATTTTCTATGAGAATTTCAAGGATGTATGCAATGGTGCTAATATCTATCTTGAAGATGATCCCCCACATCAGATCAAGGCATTTGGAGATATTACTGCAACATTTCCAAATGGAAATGTCAGACACATTCATAATGTTATGTATGTGCCCAAGATTAAGAAAAATTCAATCTTTGTGTCTACAATTATGCATCCAAATCTGAAGATTGAATTATTCAAAACACATTTCATAGTGAAATATTTGTTAGATCACTCCAAACTTGTTGCTTCAATAGTCAAAGTTGGAGGTGTGTACAAGCTTGACGTTTCGAGTAAAAGTCATCAAGCACTCACTTCTACAACTATGTTATGCCCCTATAACACTAGTGTAGCCCCTTATTATTATTTTTAGGGTAGCCCCATTATTGTAATTTTTTTTGCACATTTAGTCCCCATATTGTTATTATTTTTCCCAATAGGTGTAGCCCCATTATTTTTACTGTTGTGCCCATGTGGTTCCCATATTTTTATATTGTGACCCCTTAGACTCCTATATATAGAAGGTATGTTTTGTTATTTGTATCATCCAAGAATTGTTCATTTATGTAATGTAAAGGAGGTTTCCCCCTCGAAGAGGCTGATTTCTAAGTCATTCATTTATCTTTTCTTCTAATTTGTGAGTTGGTTTCATAGCATTTGGTATCACACCTTGGGATTCTAGGGTTTTGCTTCTTCAAACAAGATATCTTGGAAATTTCACTATAAATTTTTTTATACAAGGATTGAGAAGCTGAAATTGCTCCTACGTAGAGACAAAATATTTATGAAATTTGTATAAAAAGTTTAGACTTTGGTTCACAATTTGTTCAAAAATATGATCGGTGCAAGTTAGGGTTTTTTCATGCTCCAGAATTTCATCTCAAATAAGTGATCGGGGGAAAATCATCATAACTTTAGTTCAAGGAATCAAATTGGAATTATATAAAAAGTGGTCAAAATTTTACGGACTATAGTTTCTTGTGTATCTATTTCAGAGCCGAAGGTCAAAACAGTGACACGTGGAATGTCGTACATGTTTGGTATACAAAGCTTGTCCATAAATAGGTTATTGTGGGATCTCAAGCATAACATTTTCTTGAAGAATCCAAATTAGGTCTGACCTATGGCATTGGAAAGAAGAATTAGAGGGCTACTACTAGATTGAAGTTCAAATATTGGGAATCCGAAATCACATACATGCATCAGGTTCAATATCGAGCTCCTCAAAAGCAAGAAAAATGTGTGTTTTGTTTAAAACAAAATTTTCATAACTTTTGTTTAAAAAATAAGTTTGAAGTGATTCCAAGGGCATACTGAAGCATTGATATTAGTATTGGGTTCTATAATTCTTACCAAAAATAATTCCACACCCATCAAGCCATCATAAAGATATACTATGACGCATGAAGAGGAAGAAGTGCAACATGATATATCAAAATTACGAGACGAAGTGCAACAAATGTCGCACTTGAAAAAAGTAATAAAAAATGAAATAGAAGCTAAACTGTATGGTTTGAATAAATGGATGGAAGCTAAGATGAATGGCATGGAAGCTAAGATCGATGGCATAGAAGAAAAACTGAAAGGAAACATGGAAGGCATGAAGAATGATCTAAAAGCATGTATGGAAGGTTTGAAGGAAGGTTTGAAAAAGTTGCTACAAGAAATTGTTCCTAATGGCAAGAGGGTAGTAGATGAAACTCATGATGAGAACACAAAAAATGTTAATCATGATTTCATAGATGATAATGTTGGATTTAAGACCCACCATATTCCAAAGATCGATATGAGGAAGTTTGATGGCAATGATCCAGTAACATGGATACTATAGATGGCGCAATATTTTGATCTCCGCAATGTGAAAAACACACAAAAGGTACACATTGAAACTTTATATTTAGAACCAAATCAATATATATCGTATTGATCGATTTGTTCTAGTAAACCACTTGTCACTTGGTGATCCAGGAGGATCTCAAGGAATAAGTGACTTTAAATTTACTCCAAACTAAAAGTGGTAAGAATGTGGCAAACTCCATACCAGGTGATTCCAACTGCGTGAATGACACTCAATTTTGACCTCGTATGAGGAAGATAGAGGTATTCAAAGTTTAGGGTTGACTTGCACATGTGGCAGACTTAAGGAGGCAACAATCTGGCATGGGAATCCGACCATTTTGCCAAGAAAATTTGTAGGTGCTTAATTTGTTAAGTAACCTCTAGGTTCAAGAAAAAAAATACTATAATTGTTTTTTAAAAAACAAAAAAATATAAAATTGGGTGGCAGTCCACCAACCCCACCACCCATCAACTATATGCCATATATTATTAATTAAAATTTGTTGGGGGTAGGCTGTCAACCCCGTCACCCCCAGAATTGATCCAAACAACCTAAAAATATGAAATGGGGGGACCAAATTTGGAGAGGCTTTATTTGGTCCCCTAACCTCTCCTCTATTATTTACTCAATTTACCACTACACCAACGGTGCATGCGTGGTAAAGTCCATTGCCATTAAATTAATTAAGCTAACCCTTTTGGAGTGTGCCATGTCAAAGAAACAAAACCTTGGTCCCAGCAGTTAGGAGAAGTGGAACCACACCCCAGGAAATCTTGAGAGGCATCATAAAGATTTCCTGAGGTGCAGAACTTGCCGGATTCCATTTTTGACAAATTATATGTCGATTTTGCACCTCTCTGCGACACGAGTTCGATGGTGAGGTCCATTTTTGCAGCAAGGCTATGAATTTTTTTACCATCTTCCATCTTGGAGGTATAAGGGTTCATATGTTAATTTAGCTTGTACTGATTCTCTTTTCATTCCACTAAATGAATGTAGGCCTCCCCACTCTTGAGCAGGGCTCAAAGACGTAGTCCACATTGGACGAAGTCCATAATCAAATATTTGGTGTCTTGAACTCGTGCATGTTATGTTCTCTTTCCTCTTCATTTTTTGTGGTTATGTTTCATGGTTTTAAGTGCTCTGTTATATTTAATTCTTTAATGCATATATAAGCAAAAGATCTTGGATCAAGTGGTATCAGAGGAGGTATTTTTCAATGTGAATTGCATGACTATATGCTAACCAAAAATAAGCTGTAAATATGTGAATAAAAGCTTAAGTAATTTGATCCTAAAGAAATACATACACCACGAAGAAGAAACATGGCACATGAGGAAGCTCGTTGGGAATAAGAGAAGAATTACCGCAAGGCACTATACAACATGGCAAAGAAAGTAGACAAACTATTTGTAGAGAATGAGAAGACCGTCAAGCCTGAGAAGAAAGATGGAGATGATCATAGATCAGTAAATCATGGAGATGGTGGAGAAGAGCTGTTATGAAACCAACTCCCAAAATAGAAGAAAAGAGATATCAACACCTTATAAATCAGCCACTTCAAGGGGGAAACCTCCTTTACATTACATAAATGAAAAATTCTTGGATGATACAAATGACAAAACCCCCTTTCTATATATAGGAGTCCATGGGGTCACAATTTAATCCTAGCCGACCTAACAATAATAATGTAAGCGCACAAAAATAACAATAATGGATTTTATGGGGCACAATAATAACAATATGGGGGCTACAGGGGTACAAAAATAACAATAAGGAGGCTACACTAACGAAAATAAAGGGATACACTAGTATTATAGGGACCTAACATGCCCCTCTCCTTCAAACAAGTGTTTCCCTCAACCCTTGATTATTTATGGATGCTTCTGTATAAAATTATCATCCTCCCATGTGGAATATTCAACGGTTAAGTTCTTCCACTTGTTGAGATACTTTCAAATTGATTGATTTCGTAGTTGTCAAGTTCTTGTTTCTGTGAATGCTTCAGAACTTCTTTCGCTGTGATATTGATCTTCCTGTTGTTTCATTCGATTATACACCAAAGTTAGCTTATCCTTTGAGAGTTGGAGAACTTGTTGTTGATGCTGGATGTGATCCTCCACAACTTTATCATCCATATTAGATTTCAATTGATCCTTTAAGCCATCAAACTTAGCCTCCATTTTTGACAACATGGACTTTATATATAACCTTTCTCAAAAAAAGTATCTAACAATGACTTTAGATTTTGATATAATTGATGATTTATTTAGGATGTAAAAAGAAGTATGGTGGAACATGTGAGTATATGTTTGTATAATATTAGTATTCATATTGCAATAATCTCTATAAATATATAATAAACATTTATTTCTATCAAATGTGATGATCTATATCTACATTTCAAGCATTTTTATAGTATCATCATTTTGAGTTTATGTCAACATTAAAACATTGTGTTCATATTCAATTTATACCATTTTTATTAGTTTGGTATCTATTAGCATAATTGAAAATAAACGAAGATGTATGACTCCATGTCCATGCAAATCTTTACATTCTAAGAATTTAAACATGATAAAATATAGTTCATTAGAAATCATGATGCTACCTTGAATTTTTTTCTTTTATAAATCATTCATACTTGTATAATGTTATGTTATTACATAATACAAACTCCTTTTCTTTAGAAAACTATTATATATGTTAATTGTTTTCAATATATGAATTTTTGCAGTGATTGTCTTATCTCATAGGGATTGAAGCTGTGGGAATTTATAGGGTAAGTTCCTTAGATCAAAAACCAAAGGTCACTGCTCACAAACAAATCACAGATCAGTACACCAGTATTTGACATGGTTAAAACCCTCAAAGAGGGAAACAGTCCATGACTTGAGCCAACACGAAAACTTTAGGAAATTTATTAATGTAAAGAAAGAAAATTGACATAAGCTTCTCTCATAAAAGGTCATGTGACAAATGACTGTCCCTACTCTTTAAATAGAGATCATGGACCAATCGAGTGTGAAGCCATGGATCAAGTGTCAGTAATACCGTGGAGAGAATGAACTGTCAGATCACTATATATGTTGACCTTCAGATTATAAGTTACAAAAGTACATAGTAAAGAAACACACTTTACCTAACTATATGCTAGACCAAGTTATACTTAACTATTTCCTATGTGTCGGAATATCCTAACATCCCCCCTTAAGAACAACTTGGGATAGGATTGAAGTATTTACAAAGGTGACACAATAGGAGAAGGAAGGAGGCATTAGAGCGTATCCCCCTTAATGATAACTTTCATGAAATCCAAGCATAGATCAAATTTTGGTAAACTTTCACTTTTGTGAGAGCCTTTGTAAAGATATCATCAACTTGATCATTGGTTGAATAATAGTGCACTTCAAGAACATGATCATGAATGAGATTTCTGATGAAGTGTATGTGTAGCTAAATGTGTTTCATGCACTAATGCTGAATTGGATCTTTGCATAGTTGAATGGCACTTTGATTATCACAATAAAATGTAGTTGGATGTTGCTGATGAAGACAAAATTTAGACAGGATCTGACGAAGCCACAGGGCTTCCTTGCTGGCTTCAACAACACCATGATACTCTGCTTCTATCGAAGAAATATAGATGACACTTTATTTCTTACAAGACCATGTAATAGGTCCTGAACCGAGAGTGAATACATAACCTACAGTAGAATTTCGATCATGAGCATCACCAACCTAATCAGAATTAGTGAAACCAACCAACAATGGAGATGCTTCTGCACTGTAATGAAGCTCAAAATAAACTATACCTTGAATATATCAAAGTATTATTTTAGCTACATTCTAGTGAATTTCATGAGGTTTGTGCATAAACCAAGCAAAAATACCAATGATAAAGGAAAGGTCAGGACGGGTATGGGTTAGATACAAAATTTTACCAACAAGTTGATGGTATAAGGTAGCATCAACTTTAGGGGAAGTGCAAGTTATTGAAAGCTTGACTCCAGAATGAAAGGGAGAAGGGTTTGGCTTACAATCTTCCATGTGAAAGTGGTGTAGAATATCACAAACATACTTGGACTGACAAAGGGTAATACCTTATTTGGATTGCAAGACTTGAAGACCCAAGAAATAATGCAAGTGTCCCAATTTTGTAAATTAAAACTTATTCTTGAGGCTAGAATTCACATGGTTTATATGGTTGGGATCAATACCAGTAAGGATAAGATCATAAACATAAATAACATGGATGATTAAGGAATTACCCACTTTCTTGGTTTAGATAGTGTTGTCGAAATGACATCTAGAAAATCCATTATCTAAGAGAAAGCTATCCATTTTGGCATGCCAAGCCCGAGGGGATTGTTTGAGACCATAGAGAGACTTCCTAAGGTGAAAAAAAATGCTAGAGACATTTTGGATAAAGCCAGGGCATTTTTCCATGTAGATTTCTTCATGCAAGTCCCCATGTAAGAAGGCATATTTAACATCCATATGAAGGACTTCCAATTTAAAGGAGGCAACAAGGGAAAGAACAAGGCATATAGAATTCATTTTGGCAACAGGGGAGAAGGTTTAAGTATATTCAATGCCTTCAAGTTGTGAAAATCATTTAGCAACAAGATGAGATTTATGCTTATCCACTTTTCCATCTGGTCCAAACTTTGTTCTATAAACCCATTTTCATCTGACAAGTTTTCTTCCCTTTGGAAGAGGAACAAGATCCAAAATATTGTTTTCTAATAAAGAATGATATTCTTCAATCATATCTACATCCCAATCTGAATGACCTAAAACTTCTTTAAAGATATCTGGATCATGATTTTCTAGAACTTGAGACAATAAGGAAGAGCATCTATCTAAAGCAGAACGTGTATGACATTGATATGCAAGATCACTTGCAAGCGAACCTACTACATCCTGAGTATATTGAACCCATTTTGGAAGCTGTGGAGCTTAAGGAAGATCGTGAGGAGTTGGAGGAGTATTTTCATCTTCGTTTTCATCATCTGAAGTAGAAGGAATGTTTTCAGGAGCATAAGAGATAGAGAGAGGTGGAACATATGCCAAATCAGGATCGCAGGCCAAAGGTGGCACACCCGTTGTACTAGGCTCGTAGGCCAATATATTTTCATCAAATTTTACATCTCTTATAATTATTACTTTTTTGGATTTGGGTTGAAGAAGTCTGTATCATTTGAAATCTTCAGAATATCCAAAAAAAATGTATTTTTCACTCTTAGGTTCTAAGGATTTATGTTTCTCATCAGGAATATGGGCCCAAGCTTCACTTCCAAAAACATGAAAGTGACTTACATATGGTTTGATTGAGCTCTAGGCTTCTTTTGGAGTGATATCCATTAAAACCTTAGTAGGAGTGAGATTTACTATGTAATTTTCACAATTAATTGTTTCTGCCAAAAAATTAATACTAAGTCCTTTAGATTGAAGCATACAATTAGCCATTTATTTTAGAGTGTGATTCTTCCTTTCAGCTACACCATTTTTTTATGGATTATATGGAATAGTATGTTGTAATTGAATGCCATGCCCAGTTCAAAATTTGATAAATTTGTTGTTAAGATATTCTCCTCCATTGTCATATCTTAACTTAAGAATGTGACATCTGGATTGTTTCTCAACAAGGCCTTAAAGGCCAAGAACATGTTAAAAAATTCACTCTTTAGTTTTAAGAAGTATACCCAATTGCGTCTGGAAAAATCATCAATGAACGTTAAGAAGTACTTGTAGCTAGAGAACGAAACAAATGGAAGTGGACCACATAAATCACTGTACACAAGTTACAAAGGGGATGAAGTGTGCTAAGAGGAATGCTTGTCAAAACTATCCCAATGATGTTTTCCGAGTATATAACCAGAACAAACACCATCTCGTTAAGATACCATTGGAAGACCTATCATCATATTTTCTTTACATAGATTTTGAAGATAGTGATAGTTTAAGTGACCAAATCGCTCATGCCAAAGTTTGCTCACTTCATCACTATGAACAAAAAAAATAGAGGGAAGACACGATGACCCAAAGTTGTCAAAATTATACAACCTTGTGGAATCATCATCAATGCGAGTAGATAAAATATGTCTAGGATCTCTTAGGTCCTTAATTACAACATCATGAGCTGAGAATTCTACTGTTTTCCATTCACCTGAATGAGTTATCTGATAAATGGATAGAAGGTTTCAAGACAAGGTAAGCATACATAATACATCATTAAAATCAGCATTATCTACATGAATGGTTTCATACCCTGCAAAACTAAGACATTTATCATCACCAACATAAATATTCTTGGTGTTACAATCAGTAAAAGAAGAAAACATGGCTTTATTTTTGGCCATGTGGTAAGAGGCTCCAAAATCAATGAGACACTCATGAGAATGAAAAGAAGAAGATACATTCAATTCACAACTAGATCTTGATGCTTGATAAACACATGCAAAAAGTTCCATTCTCAAAGATGAAGTTGAAGATTTCTCCAAATGGATGTTGTGCTTCTTCATTGCTGCTTCCAAGGCTTCCATCTTCTTAAAATTTTTTGACTCTACATGGACATCACGATTACAAAAGTTGCAATGTCCCATGTCTTATTCCCTTTGTTTTTATTTTCCTTATCGATTTGTTGAGTTTCTTTTTCAGTTTGTAGTTGAGATTGCTTAAGACCCTTTTTTGGTTTAGGACCATTCTTTTTAGGATGTTACTTCTTAGGATTATTTGTATATGGTTGTTTTTCGGATGCCAAGACTTTCTTAGAAGAGTTTCTAGTATTAATAAGAACAAGGTGTAAGAATTTTTCTTGTTCTCTTATCAAAGAATCGCAAAATGCATCAAAAGAGGGGGACTTGTAGGGTGTTCCTTTAGAAATGAGGGCTTCTCTAATGGAATGGAAGGTGGAAACAAATACATAGTATGCAACGCCTAACTTAGAAAGAATGGAATAGATAAGACTACCATATTCCTTTTTTACCTTACAACCTTCCAAGAGAAGTCTAACGGTCTTGAATTTGGACAAAAAATATTCAAAAGAGGAGAAATTATTGGGGTCCAAGGTAAGCAACTCATTTTCAAGCTAGCGGGCATTGATCTCATTTTTAATGCCAAAAACAATATTTAGCTTTTTCATAGCTTCATCAGGGGAGTCAATTTCTTGGATATGAAATCTAAGATCTTGAGCAATGGACATTCCTATCAACCCTCATTCTTGATCTTGTTTATTTTCCCATTTAGCCTTTTTATCTCCATCTGTAGGTTTCGATTCTAGTCCTAAGGCTATTCTATAAAGCCCTTTACTTCTAAGTAAGTCTACCATGTAGGATAGTCATTAGAAATAATTAATTATGTTAAGAATAACTGGACATGCACTTTCCACTTTTAAAAAATGAAGCTAAAAAGGTTGAAACTAACTGTTCCAATGGAAAATTCTCGAAAAATTAGGTCGGTTAAAAAAAAATGGCTCTGAAAATGGCTTCCAGATGAAGATGTTATGCCTTTTTGAAGAAAATTTGTAGTAGATGCCGAGTAGTCACGTGATAGGTTGAAAGTTGATGACGAATTTGTATTTAAAAAAAAATCCCCCCCATTTTCCAAACTTAATATAATAAGTTCACTTAAAAAAAAGTAAAAAATTATGTGACCCATTTTTATAAATAAGTGAGAGTCACTTTTACAATGTTACTTTATGCACTAATGACCAAGTAGACTAAAACTTAAATAAAATATAAAGTGACTTTAGATGGTAGGTGACTCATTTTTTATAATGGGTGATAAACACTATTACATAAAGTAACTTTAAGACATAAGTTACATGTGAATTTTAAATAAAACACTTGTAAAAAAAAAAGGTAACTTGACAAAAAGATTTTTAAGAAAAAGTAACTTGACAAAATTTTTTTAAGAAAAAGAAGCTTGAAAAAGAGACTTGAACCCAAGACCTCTATTCTCATAAAGTAACTTTACAACAAGTGAGTTAGTAAAAGGATTCTGTCATTGTTGGAAAGGAAGAAGGTTTTTTTTTTTTTTTTTGCTCTTCGGGGTGCATTTTTTTTTCCTGCAAAAAAAAAAATTCGCAAACAAAAAAAATACAACCCTTATGGAAAAACGTTAGATTTTCTGTTAGTCTGTCCAGAAACTACAAATTTTTCTCGCTATTTCTGATTTCCTGAGATCGCACAAAGTCGTGGGAAAAGAGCATACGTAGCAGAAAAATCTCGTCGTTCTGTTTCTCGTTTTCTAGATCACGCACAACACATAGCAAAGATCATACACAAAGAAGAGGGTATAGATCTGGTAATAAAAAAAACTATAAACCAAAATAAACAGAGGAATAAATGAATATAACTACAAAAAAATACTTTATACCTCCGCATCTAAAATGACATAAATTGTGCAACCAAAAACCTTTTCGCATGAAACAAAAGGGGTTCCTCACTAGAATAGAGGCTTTAGATACAACATAACAGTTCTCCTAGCCTAAAAGTGGTTAGAGATAGTAGATCTGGATAACGATAGTGGCATGCAGTCAAACCGTCTTCAAATTTGGATCAACAACGGATGCAACACTCAAAGTAGCTCTGATATCATGTAGGAATTTACAGGGTTAGTTCCTTAGATCAAACGCCAAAGGTCATTGCTCATAAATAGATCAGAGAACAGTACACTAGTATTTGATGTGGTTAAAACCCTTAAAGAGGGAAACAATTCATGGTCTGAGACAATGCAACCACTTCAGGAAATTTATTAATATAAAGAAAGAAAATTACATAATATTCTCTCATAAACGGTCACCTGACAAATGACCCTCCATGCTCTTTAAATAGAAATCATGGCCCAATTGGGTGTTAAACCACAGATCAAGTGTTGGTACTACCGAGGAGAGAATGAATCGTTAGATCACTACATATCGTGATCATCAGATTATAAGTTACAAAAGTATATAGTAAAGAAACACACTTCACCTAATTCTACGCTAGACCAAGTTATACTTAAATATTTCCTGTGTCAGAATATCCTAGCAGAAGAATCTCTAGCATATATGTGAGTGTGGAGAAAATTATCACCTTTAGTAATAGAAGCCACTATGTGATTTTTTTTTTCAAGAGTTGTCCTCTAAGTTTCCTAAGTTTTAGGGACATGTAAAATTGAGGTAATCATCGCTAGGTTTTTAATTTATGCTGGCCTCACAATAAAAATTGCAACTCACTAAGAACATTTATTATGATATCCAAAAATAGTCCCTTGACAATTGCTATGTAATGCCAAAATATTTTTCATATTAGAAGCATGGTTACATGAGTTCAAATATGAGAATGACTTGGTGAAGCTAAATAGAAATATGATGACTATAAAAACAATTATGCCAACCTTTTTTTGGTATGTTTGGTAGTGTCTCTCTATTCATTCTTTTTGTAAAAAAGAGCAAGTTACATCATATAATATTATTTGTGGCCTCAACTTATCCGAATGAAACCAGGTCTATTGGCCATCTCAATGAGGCATAAGCAAACCAAAAATTAAATTCTTTGATTCTATCCTTCCAAGCCTTATATACAATAATGTATATTATCCCATAAAACTTAATACTATTAAAATAAATTCTAGTCGATCACATGAGAAAACCAGATAAAAAAATTTAGCAATAAATATCGATAGTTATTCTTCAGATGATTCTATTGGGGTCGAGTCTTTTACACTCGACCCAGGTATGTCCACTTGGTGCAGATTCTGGAGTTGTCTTTCAGTTCGACTTAGACATGCATTTTGATGGTGAAGCTATAGTTGGATGGATTGAATGTCTAAGTGAAAATTTGTAAGACTCGGTTTTGCATGCGGGTGTCCCCCAACTTCCTATACTACCATAATGGCCTTCGCATCAAACATTTCCTTGAGTAATATAGGTGAACTAACTGTTTGAACAGGGTTAGCAGACCTCTAGTGTTCCCTCAATCCAAAACCAGGGGTTCCCATTCTTTTTTCTGGAGGTCACCTTCCACTTTCGTGTTCAGATCCTTCTCCCATAAGGAAATCATTGATTTTATCTGTTTCGGGGTTCCGACCCATATGCTTGCAGTAAATTTTTCATTTTTATTGATATGTTTTCCTTCCCCTTTGGCATTGATGGTTTCTTTTTGAATCCCTCTATGCATTTCCTTTATCTCATGGAAGCTTGCCACCTCGTCCACTATTTCCTTTTCTTGGAGTTTCTTTAACCATTTTTGTTTTTCCTGGAATACTGATCATAATACACTCGAGCCTGCACAAGAGTTATCACCCCCCCTGTAGAATCCAGAGAGGTATACAGTTTAGGTGAAACTATAATGACAAAGCAACCAAGGTTCTTAATCCCTCTCGGCCATATCCAATCCTTTCTCATGACTTTCTCCCAGTTCAACTCGCATTTGGCCTCCACGTTGATGCATAATTTTCTCAGGTTACAAAGAGTTCCACAGTGTCTCAGTGATGCCTTTGGGGCGGCAATAACCCCTTCATACCTCAAATCCCATATGCAGGTCCATTCCAACCTTGGGTTGGATTTACTACCCTTTGCTCGTCGGCACATTAGAAACCATAGATTTAAAAATTTACAGACTACATTAATAAACTTAAGAATAATAACACTACCTAAAAACAAACACGTTCCCATTTCGGCCATCAATTTTCCATACAAGAGAGAGTTTGAATCGACATAGGCCAACACAGACATATGAATCATTGACATAGCAATCCGGTGGCACAAATTCGATAAAATATTCAACTCATTCACCCTACCTTGAGACAAAAACTTCTTTGCAATTACGAGAGGAGCTTGAGATACATACTCGAAACCTTTCTTCTTGGTTGCTCGATGTTCTCCTTCTTTGCTTCGCCCACACACCAGCACTTTGGCCCAGGGGTAAATGTTCTCTGCAATCCATAGAAACGAGGAATAAACCTTCAAAATTTTTTGCATGCCGTGTTTAACTCTTACCACTTGTCCCCTAGTGTGACCCTCTTTCCCATCACTCATTAAAAAGCTTTTACAACCGGTCATTGTTGGGTGTAGGAATTGGAATTTAGAAAACTCCTTTGACACTTAATTGTCAACCTGGGGGATTCAGGCGTAGCACTGGAAATGCCAAGAAGGATATGAAATTTTCATAATTCTACTCCTACTTCTTTAATCACAATTTGTAGAATCGAAAGAAAATGATCACATGACAATTAATACCATAGAAATTATGTTGCTCAATTATAAAAGGAAAGTAATTTTCAGAAACTCAAAATAAAATTAACTCTCAATTCATTGTGAACAATCCTGATTAATGAAATAAAATTTAAGATTATCTTCAGTGTAGTTATGAGACAGTGTGATAATTAAGCTATTAAAGATATCTACCTTCTTCAAAGATATTCCTTCCTGCACTAAACTGTCGTTCCTACACTGCAACAATGTTCCTGTACTGGAATGTTGTTCCTACACTGGAATGAAGTTTATGGACCAGAAGTGTGTTTTTTACCTTCACTAAAGGTTTTGACCTTCATACAGGAGCTCTGAGTCTATGTACCAGAGCACTCTATTCTTGTACCAGAACAGAGGTTCTTGTACCAGAAAATAAGTATTCCTGTACTTGGTTTCCAAATGACTTGCAAATAAATGAATAATGTGCTTAACTAAGGAAATAGATTGAAAAGAGAACATAAGTTCAAAAGTAAAATCTCACAAGAAAAATTATTCTTCAACCACTCTTAGATTCAGAAATAAGAAATGATTTTAAAAGTCAAATTAAATCTTCATAAAACATCAAACTTCCTTCATGCAAATAAATATATTATCTAATCCATGTGTCAGTAGGATTTCCCTGAGATGATTGTTTATCATGAGTTATATCTACACTTAAAATGTTTTAACTCAAAATTTCATTTAAGAATTTTAATCATTAAGTTAAATTCTTCCCACAGAAACATTAAGTGCAAGCACAAACCTTCATATTGCGACAATATTCACTTCAGTCTTATCAATGCAAATTAATTCTTAAATAAAATTTAAATATTAAGAATGATTCTCCTCATAAATAAACACTATTTGTAGAAAAGAAATGAAGATCTTTCAAAAGGAAAGAAGTTAAAAGAACTTTCAGAAATAAACTAAGAAATTTTGACTTGCAGAAATGAAACTGTATTGGTGCAGGCAACGTATCTACACTTCTCTTTTCAGAAATAAGATAAGCATCAAAGGGAAAAATATATAAGTTAAAAACAATACATAATCAAACCCACACACATTGGATCTGAGACACACAATTTGAAAAGTAATTAAAGCTTGTTAGTCATGAGAGAATGAAATATGATCTGCTTCACACTTGCAAAAATAAAGTAAATTAAACACACCTAACAATAAGGGGAGAACGAGATGGGTTGGTTGGGCCCTATCCAACCAGCTCGTTTCCTTGCTACGATATCGGTACCTCAGTCGCTCAATAACACATCACAACAAAATTGAAAATGAAATGAAAAAACTTACATAATCCTTTGTATTAAGTTTCAAAAGAGAAAATATACATCGTGGATCTACGATCTAGCCCAGAAAAGGCGATACCAAAATTATTACAGTCTTCAATAAAAATTCTCTACAACATCGCTAGCTTTCCTCTATCAGAAAACTACATTAAATACATAGTCTTCACCTATGGTTGTAAGAGAAAATACAACATCAGTTTAAATTAAAGCTTTCAACTGTTATCAAAATGCTAAACTAAGACACACGACCTAAGTCTTGGAATTCATATCTACTTCCTTCTCTACACTCCGAGCCCAAAAAATGATGAATTGATCCTCTTGACGAGAGTTCTGCATGGTTGTTGAGTTTTCTCGATCACGTATGGAAACTCTTAAGTTATTGTTGACAAATACCTAGGAAGTGCAGGAACCGCCGATAGATCCAAGAATCGTGCTTGCACCAATCCATATTCCACGTAGATTAATACATTGTCTCATCAAATTAATTTAGGAAAGAAAATATATGAGTTGCGAAAGCTATTTAGGATATAAAATCTATTAAATTAATAATTAATTCTATGTATAACCTTTAATATGAAAAACATAAAGAGAGTGTAGGAATGAGTATAAGTGCAAGAATAAATGGGTTCCAAGGTTAAAACATAGGTTCAAGTAGTGAGTTAGAGTAGGATAGGGGTTAAAAAATAGAGCAGTTCTATCGACCAACATCCTCCCATACCTATATTGTTGTGTGTCCTCACACGACATTACCTTCTGCAAAAAAAAACATGGAAACCTCTCTTCAATCTTGAATATGGATACTAATCCCTGCCTTGAGTGTATTTAGCTTTTTTCTTGGCGCCTTTTTAAATATTTTGACCACTTTCCTAAGGCACCCATAGCATTTTGATGCTTGAAATTTCCATACTCTTACTTTCCATTTCTGTTCTTGCACTTCTCCTCTTAGTTCAAAATTCCTCTGCTGCAACACTAATCTGTGTTCCTTCATAGCTTGGTTCATTGCCTCCAATCCATAAATACGCTGCTTGAGTTCCTTGACTTGGCAGTTCAGGTAGAGAGTAGGGTTCTCCTTATTCAATTCTTCCTTTGTCGGAGTCTTCTCAGCAGCTGGCCTAAAACAAGTACCTGTGTCATCAAGGCCGATATCACCCTAGCCATCAACATCTTGCATTTCCTCATCACAAAGGGTTTCAACACTCTATGTTCCATCATCCTTTTAACCCACCACCAGGTTTTTTCCTACACTTGTACCAGGTTTCTCCATAGTTTTTCTTTTCTTATTTTTTCCAGGTAAGACTGATAGGGGGGTAACCTCTTCTTCTTATATGTAATTTTCAATAACCACTATATAATCCACAACATCCGCAAGGAGAAAAAGGTTTTCTATAATAAGTGAACTAGGCTGGGATTCATCCAAGATTATTGGCGAGGTTGACTGAATGTGGCCTTCCTTCAAGTAGGCCGTCCTCTTGACCGAGCTTCGAGTTCTTATTTTTGAAAGGGTTGGGGTTTCGATGATGGGACCCTATTCTTCTACCTGCACCATATTTTTAGACACAGTTTCTTTCTTTTTAGTTTTACTAGTCTACGGGGTTAGGTTTTCAGACTTTTCTTTCCTGCTTGTGCTCTTCTTCGCCGATGACCCCACTATGCTTCTTCCCTGAAATTCCTTTAAGAAACATTCCCAAGCCATGTTCCTTTCTTCCAACTCCTTTCTAACCAAAATTGAAATCAACACGTAATGATATAATTTAAATGAAACTTGGCTATCCTTACTCTTCTAAACACCCTTAGAGATTTTTTCTAAACTTCTTAACAGGTAGTAACTTGTAAGGAAATTTTATGAACTTGATTGATTCAAAGTGTAGTAGCAATTGGATGTGGTATAGGATGCTCAACATATACTGACCTTCACAACTGAGTAATTTTTGCACTATATACAGCAAGTGCCTCCACTTTTCAATCATGTTGTTGCGCTACAATCCCTTCTTCCAATCCACCTTCTTCTTCCCATCAACCACAAACTTGCATCAAGACTTATTCTCAAGCTTCTCTTTCCTAAACCATTGCTCCCCTATGGCTGCCAGTCAAGTAGCTTATGAAATGGACTACTATGTGATTGCAAACTCCAACGATCCCACCTTTTCTCTGCTCCCATTGAAGGACTGGGCGAATTCTAATGTTACTGTTGGCTCGAGGGGTCTTGACCCAAGTTCGGAGTTTCAAGGTTTGCCAACAAACCCCTATACTATTGGCCCTTTCGGTAGTGACCTGCTTACGCAGGTCAAAGTCTCACCCGAAGTAGTATGGGTGGGTGCTGGAACCAGGTTTCCGCACCCTATGAAAGGATAGGAAAGGCAAGCAGAGCTGCGTCCAGCCCTGTGGTACCCAGATCGCCTCTTTCTACGCAGGGTCGATAGGTCTCTTTTCGCATCCACGTGCGCTAGATCTATAATAATATAGTTTTATGACAGTAGCACAATATTGCATAAAACAGAACATAACAGATCTAGATACAGCAAACACACTTAAACAGATCTTTCACAGCTTGAATACCATATGCACATAATGCAGTAATTACCAATGATTCGCACAAACAATACACATAGATTCAGTTCTCAAGCAAACTTTCTTATTCATCAATTCATCAATTCCTTCTTACTAATATCATCCCATCTTGCGCACACAGCATCAGGATTAGCACACAACTGGACTCTGGATCTCTGTGCACACAGCCAGTAGGAGTTCGTTCCCCAAAAACCCACACAGATATCTTAACCCACAATTCACATCAATAGCTTTTCATTTCCTACATTACAATTCAAAATGTTCCTCTATTTATAATAATCTAGCCTAAACTTTCCTATGGTCTGTAAACTATGGTTTTCGGACCCCTGGTTTACCCTTTTTCCCATTACAATGATTTTGGGGCTTTGACCCACCCCAAAACCCCTGCGCCAGACTAAATATAATAAAAAATATACCCAATCAGACCAGTTTCGCAGCTCATAGGAGACTCTGTTCCAACAGTCCCCCAACACAATCATGTGACTCGTCCTGAGTCACTATGTCCGTAGGTTTGCCACGTGCCTCTGGAGTGATTGGATGACCAGCGCGCGTATCCCACTGGTGCATCAACGGCTTCTCCCTGGTGGGTCGCTCATGCCAGAGCCAATTATTCTGGCCATATAGTCATTTAGCCCTGTATGGCTTGAGTCGAATAACATTGACAAAGCAAGGTAACATGTCACCACACAGGGTAGCTAGCCAGATTGCGCCACCATTCGTGATTTCCTGAATGGTGTAGGTACCAAGCCAGTGCTGCCAGAATTTACCTGGGTGTTTCACAAATTGGCTATCGTATAAGAGGACTAGGTCACCTGCTACGAATGTATTTTGGTGAATATGTTGATCATGCCAGGCCTTATCACGAGCCTTTTGAACCTGCTGATGAAAGTTAGCAATAAACCAATCTTCCTCCAATGCCAAAAACTGCACGAGGCACTCCTCGATGATATCAGGTTCTGCCATATTTGTAAATGCAATGATGTGTAGGCTAGGAAAAATGTATTCTATGGGCATAATGGCCTCCATTCCATAGACCATCCAAAAGGGGGTCCTTCCTATTAGCTTCTTGCAGGTCATTCGGTGGGCCCATAGAATAGAGGGGATGCGTACATCCCAGTCACTATGATCGGCATTGCAGACCTTGGTTAATGTCTATTCCAAGATTTTGTTAAAAGCTTTAACTGCCCCATTTTCCTATGGATGGTATGGTGTACTTTTCGCATGATGGATCCGAATTTCCTCATTCAGGGCTTGAATCATTTTGTTAACGAAGTGCGTACCTATGTCGCTCATTAGGATCTTTGGGCAACCAAACCTAGTTAGAATATTCTCAAAGATGAAGTGCGTAGCAATATCTGCAGTACAATCCTTCACCGCTTGTGCCTCAGCCCATCGAGTGACATAGTCAGTGGTGGTAATAATGTAGCGCGCACCTGTCTTCTTGCCTGGCGGATTGATGGGTCCCACAAAATCAATGGCCCATTTATCAAAAGCCTGTAAATCCATTTGAGGCTGCAATGGCATCTCATCTTGGCATGAGGGCTGTCTGGTTTGCTAGCACGTATCGCATGATTTACAATAGGTGTAAGAATCCTGATGCAGTGTAGGCCACCATAACCCAGCTCTCAAAATATTTTTTGTCATTACTCTCCCTGCATAGTGGCCTCCTGTGACGCTTTTGTGTGCCTCTGCCAAAATGGCATGTCGTTCATGTTCCAGGACGTATCTGCATAGTATTTCATCAGCGCCTAGCTTATATAACTGACTGACGATGATAGTAAAGTCTGTGACCGGAGTAACCAACTCCTTCTTCTACTGCACCGAATATTCTGCGGGGGATACGCCTATAGTTAGGAACTAAATGATATCAGCGAAGTGTGCGTCAACAACCTTAATGGTGAACAGCTACGCATCTGGTAATCCTTCCTCCAAGTTAGTAGGTTCTTCCCCTATCTCGATGCGGGACAGATGATTCGGGCCCACATTCAACCTTCCGGGCTTGACGATGATCTTAAAATCATATTTCTGAAATAGCACCAGCCAGCGACAAATATTCCCCCCCAACACAGGCTTGTTGACAAGGTATTTCAAAGCTAAATGATCGGTGAACATTTTAAAGTGCCCACCCAATAGATAGTGTCAATATTTCTATAATGTGTATACCATATCCAATCCCTCTCACTCGGTGGTAGAGTAGTTGCGTTTTGCGCCTGAGAGTTTCTGACTCGCAAAGGCAACCAGGTGATCAATATCCCCCTCTCTTGGTTGAGTTAGGACAGCACCCAAGGTGATGCCTGATGCATCCACATGTACATGAAATTCCCTCGACCAATCAGGAAATATTAGTATGGGTGCAGAGATCATCTTCTCTTTGAGTAGCTCAAAACTCTTCTGATATTCATCATTCCAAAAAAAGGAAACATCTTTTTTAAGCAGTTTTTCCATGGGTGCTGTGATTAGTGCGTACCCCTGAATGAATTTCCTGTAATAGCCTATGTGTCCGAGAATAGAACGCAGTTGTTTTTCCATTGTTGGGACTGAAAGGTTTAGAACTACGGCTACCTTCGCAGGATCAACCATCAACTCTTGCTGACATACTATGTACCCAAGAAAGATTCTGAAAGGTACACAAAAGATGCACTTCTTGATATTAAAGGAAATTTGGTGCTTCCGGCATGTATCCAACATTAATCACAAGTTAGAGACATGCTCCTTTACCAGGTCGAAGACCGTCCAGTCATCGAAATAAACCTCCAGGAACTTATGAATAAACTCCTTGAATATAGCAACTACGACCCTTGAGAAAATAATGGGTGCATTCTTGAGACAGAAGGGCATGACCATATACTGAAAGGACCCCCATTATGTCGCGAATGTAGTCTTACTGTGATCTTCAGGTGCAATTCGGATCTGGTGGTACCCTAAGAACCCATCGGTGAAGGAATAGGCTTCATGTCTGCCCACGCTATCAAGGATCTCATCTAAGAAGGGTGTAGGGAAGGGGTCATAGAGGCAAGCGTCATTTAACTTGCGTAGATCTACACAGATGTGTATTCCCCCCCTTTTTTTCTTCTCCTGGATGACCATCGGACTTACCCAATCTGACTGTTCAATTGGTTCAATGATACCTGTAGCAAGCATTTTGTCCAGTTCTTGTTTGACCTTTTGCTTATATTTAGGATTTATTCGGTAAGGCTACTGCTTTACGGGACGCGCCTCAGGTTTTAGAGTGATGTGCATAATGCCTAGGTTCCCCATGATTCCTTTGAGCTCGGAAAACTTTGTCGAAAATAAGTCCTGATATTTCGTAAGGAGCTCTACAAATTTGCCTATGGTTCCTTTGTCCCAATTTTCCCTAATTTTAGTCAACTTAGGGTGTTATTCCGTCCCAATATTAACTTCGCGTAGCCTGAGAGGTTGCGTCACATCAATATTCTACAGCAAGGGTCGAATAATGGTGTGTTCCCCCTTGGATTCTTAAACAGAGATGTTCTGAGGATTGTCTTCTTCTTCGTCTATCGCCAAGCTCAAGCAGTTGACTATGTCTTGCATTTTCAGTTCCCATGTTAGGACCTTTGATGTGGTGTGATGGTGCAAGTTATTAAATACAAACACATCAATGCCCTGCAAAGCTTCGTCGAGCATCTCTGCCCCCCCAATTAGTTCGAACGTTCCTATAAATTCATCTTTTAGTATTTCCCAGTGGCGGGTGTGCTGATGTAGCTCAGCATCTAAATACCATGTAGTGGGGATAGGACCCAAGGCATGAACAAATAGATGAACCCATTCTTTTGTAGTCTGGTCGGACCATTTTTCCATCGAGGTGAGCAGATGCGCGTGAGGATCCCTGGGTCCGAGAAATATCTTGGTGCGTATTTCAGGTGGGGGTGCGAACCATAGGATCATCATATCCCAACACGTATCCTAGTATGGGAGTGCTTTCTTGTGGGTATCCCACCATCGCGCAGGTGTCCCACGCATAGCTAGATTAAGGGCCTAGAGCCATCGTTTTCTTGGAACCGTAGCTTCCAGTGTTCTCAGAAATTCGTGGATGCTACCAGACTCATCAAAATGGGGTAGATCTCTTACCTCCGAAGAAATGCAGTAGAGGGCTGTCGCGACCTAAGGACATCAAAACACCGTGACATCATGCAACTAGTTTTTCCAATTCTCCATCTCCTCATTAGAGTCAGAGAAGTATTCGCTGTCTGTTTCCAAGAAGAGTACCCCATCCGTCATGGGATGGATCCAATCTTTGTTTTGTGTGGTCAACTTGAAAATGTGGTCTACGTATTTATTACTGCGTACTGGCTCTGTGTAGCATTTTCCTTCCATAGGATTTATTGTACTGTCACCCTTGTTCTGTTATTCTCAAATACCATGCTTCTTTTCTTGAGGTTGAGGATGCCACCCATATCTATCGCCCAGTCGAGTCCTAAGAGTGCAGGGTATGGGTCCGCATCGTCAACAATATGAATTACTTCGAAATCGGCCTGCGCCCTGACCCCGACGATATCTACCATGAGTTTTGGTAGTCTTCCCAAAGGTATGATCTTCTGCTGGTTGGCCATACAGAGTTGGATATTGGACCACTCTAATTTGGGTTCTCTCATTTACTGCCATGTTTTCTTAGGTAACATGTTTGCATCTGACCCCAAATCTAAGACAACCAGATCCATCTCATAATCACCAATTTGGGCAGTTAATCTCATCTCCCTACCAGTACGTTTCCTATATCTGCCTAACTTGTGTACGTCTCGAATTTCTGGAGATAGGTGGGATTGCGTTGCATAGCTATCAATTATTGCCTGAAGGTTTTCTTTGGCCCGTGGGTGGCGTAATAACTTTATACATTCCTGTAAGAAGGGTCTTACCTCATCATCTGCTCCTAGGCATGCAGGTGTCTGGTGGATTGTTTCTTGCCCCGGTTCGTGAACCAACCCTTCTTGGTTGTTAGGTGTCGGTTGGCTTGGAAGACCCCTTTTATCCTCCTTCGTGGGCTCCCTGGTGGCCATCCTACTACGTGTTGCACTTGAAATTCTATCTTGTAGTTCGGCCTTAACTCTTTGTACATTTTGCGTTGGTGTTGGCTGGTTTTCCTGCATTTTTGCTATCAGGATTAGGTAGTCTTCAATCTTATGGTCCAGCTGCTAGCAGTATTTGCAGGATTTCCTGGTAGGGTTTGGGTAGTCCCTTGCAAAGTGTCCTACCTCCCCAAAGTTATAACAGATTAGCTACCCACGTCCTCATCATGCGCTTCCTCCCCAACCTCCTTTGCCCCTTGCTGGGGAGCCACCAAAGCTCGCCGAAGATCTTGGCGACGCAGGGTCTGATTGTACCCTATATAAGTTCCCACGATCTATCATCAAGTCGTAAGTGTGATAGTTTTTCTCATCGTGTCCTACTGACCGGCAGAACCTGCACCATTGTTGCTTCAGTTCGCCAATACTTAGCCGAGGGCACTGCGCCGTATCATGTAGTCCCGCTACCCAGCAATCATCGCACCATAACGCAGACCCGCTTGAACCTAGACATAGCGGACTAGGTCCTCCTACCTACATGTAATCTGCCAATAGAGGGCACTGATCCTTCGTATGTCCAGATACTAGACATCGTATGCACCAGAGATTTGTGCTAGCTCCTTTTCCCCGTTCCTTCCATAGGTTCTGAATCTCCATGTGCATGGCTCCGAGTTGCTCCTAAATTTTTTGTACTCCTCCCAAAGTGTTGTCTTTAGGAGCGGCTTCTAGTTTCATGGCAGCTTCTAAATATTTTTCCTGCGACTCGAAGGTCTGGTGGCCCATTGGTATACTTAAGTGAGGTAGTAGCATAGCAATGACCCATTCGGTGTGTTGTCTATCGTCATACTTAAATCCTCCTTCTCTGATTGCTTTTTTTAGTCTCTAATCAGCTTCCCAGATAGACTTAGTCACTTCTTTCTTGAAATCTTTCACATCTGCTACAATCCGAGAGTAGGATTTAGGTTTTTGGAACTATTTTTTTATTGCGTCCTTAATATCTTGAATAAATGCGCTTCCATTTTGAAATATGTACCGCATATACCAACCCAGAGCTCTCTCTTCGAAGGCTAGGGATGGCTGCGCTCTCTTCATAGTATCACTTACCACACCCTGCGCAGTCCATATCGAGTCTGCCATAAACCAAAAACGATCCATGTCCTCATCGGCCGCACCTTTATAGGTAGGTAATTTCAAGTGCACTGCCATGTCTCCTCCTAGCGGGGCTTCAGTTGAGGGTTTATTATTCCGTGGTTTTGACGTTGGTGTAATTGGCGAGCCTTGCGTAGCTGCTCTTTTCAGCGGGATATAGACATAGTTATCCCCTTCTTGATTGGTTTGATAGTACTTACCGCTCCACATTGTACTTTCATCCAGAGTGGCACTCATTCACTTCCTTGTTAGGTTTCCAGTATTCGCTTGTCATTACCCAATCCCTTCCTCAAAATGCTCCAGGTCCCAGCAACGGAACCATTTTTTGGCTTGAGGGGTCCTGACCCAGGTTCGAAGTTTCAAGGTTTGCCAACAAACCCCTATACTACTAGCCCTTTCAGCAGTGAGCTGCTTGCGCACGTCAAAGTCTCACCTAAATTAGTATGGGTGGGTGCTAGAACTAGGTTTTCGCACCCTGAGAAAGGATAGGTAAGGCAATCAGAGCTGCATCCGGCCCTGTGGTACCCAGATCGCCTCTTTCTACGCAGGGTCGATAGGTCTCTTTTCGCATCCATGTGTGCTAGATCTATAATAATATACTTTTATGAAAGTAGCACAATATTGCATAAAACATAATAGAATAGATCCAGATACAGTAAACACACTTACATGGATCTTTCGCAGCTTGAATACAGAATGCGCATTATGCAGTAATTACCAATGATTCGCACAAACAGTACACATAGATTCAGTTCTGAAGCAACCTTTCTTATTCATCAATTCATCAATTCCTTCTTACAATACCCATCCCAACCTGTGCACACAGCAGCAGGGTCTGCACACAGCTAGATTCTGGATCTCTACGCATACAGCTAGTAGGATTCCTTTCCCCAAAAACCCACACAGATATCTTAAACCACAATTCGAATCAATAGCTCTTCATTTCATACCTTACAATTCAAAATGTTCCTCTATTTCTAATAATCTAGCCTAAACTTTCCTATGGTCTGCAAACCGTGGTTTTTAGACCCTTGGTTTACCCTTTTTCCCATTACAATGCTTTTGGGGCTTTGACCCACCCCAAAACCCTTGCACTAGACTAAATATAATAAAAAATATACCAAAGTGGACCAGTTTCACAACTCGTAGGAGACCCTATTCCAACAGTTACGACCCAGTCAAACCCATTGAACTTGAGCAAGAATGGGAAAAATCTTGATTCCTACAATAGAGGAAGATTATTCGTGTACTCGACTATTTTTTGAACTTCCTTAACAGATCACAATTCGATTCGAGAAAGCACCATCCCTCGTTCGAATTCACCCATTTTTTCTTACCAAAATTCAGAAGGATCACACAACAGTGAATTTAGAAGCTCTGTTCGAAATATTTTTGCAATTTTGTCAACTAATTGATCACTAATATATCGACCACCCTCCTAATGGTGAGATTCCATCATGAAAAATCACAACCCTGGAAAGGATGTGATACAGTCTTTCCAATGTACATGCAGTAGTGGTCATTTGTGAAGGGCGTCGATCATGGTGGTAATTCATGACAAAAGCAATGCGAGGTATGGTGTATAATCAGATCATCGTTAATAGGTGACAAGGCTTTTAAAGGTAAACATTGGATTATTGTAAAATTCACACACATTCCTCAATCAAATCATGATTCATATAAGGTACACTTAATACTTATAAAATATAATATTTTATACTAAATTCTCTTGTTCTTTAAAAAATTCTTTCCTACTTCAGTAATGATGAAATCAAGGTCTAATCATAGTAGAGAAAGAAAACCATTGAATGCCATAATTTGAAGTGGTGCAGCCATCTTTTCTTGGACAAAAATTTTAAAATAAAAATGAGCTTTTCTATGCATTTGTGAAATAGACATTCCCTCACCACAATATACGTTTTTACACTGAAGACCACCACTGTTCTTGTATTAGAACATGTATTTATTCACTTGAGAGTGCTCAAAAATGCATATCCATGCATTGGATATTCCTGTACTGAACACACATTCTTGCACCAGGGACGTTGTGGCGTAATTGAAAAAAAAAAGTTTATGATAAGATGCAATTTATAGGTTGAATCCTGAATGATTTGCTGAATTTCCAAAGGAGGTTTTATTCACCAGTTCTCGGTATTAAAATAAGACTTCTGATCTAATTCATGAGCTCACATAAGATCCTGCAATATGGTCCAAGAGGGAGAAAAGAAGTGAGAAAAGGGGTAAATTTTAAAAATGGGAAGGAGATTAAGACAGGGAATTCAAGAGTGAGACTACCAAGAGTGATATATCGAAAAAAGGGATTTGGGAAAAAACATTCAGGGACAATATGGAAAAATGAAATCAGATAGGGATATTTTCCATTTGGTGAAAGGGGGTGGTAAATCATAGGATAAAAAGAAGAAAAAATAGAGGGAACTTATGAAAATGGAATAGAAGAAGGGCATAATTTCACTTCAAAAATAAGCCTTGATAGTGCTGAGTCAAAAAAAAAATACAGTAGGAATTGAGTGTTGTTAGTATAAAAATTTTTGTGTCAGTTATCCCTAACTTGGGTAAGGGCACGATTCCTGCATTTAAAACCCAATTCTTCTTGGTGACAGT
Source organism: Pinus albicaulis (assembly GCA_034641835.2). Lineage (NCBI taxonomy): Eukaryota > Viridiplantae > Streptophyta > Pinopsida > Pinales > Pinaceae > Pinus > Pinus albicaulis. The sequence goes on from CM076580.1 coordinate 1,117,443,286, forward strand.
TAGCACATATAAATATCAAGCAACATTCCCAATTTATTAAAAATTTGATCCTCCTGCGAGCACGCTAGTTTTCAGGCTAATCCTTCTGTAATTATGTTAGTAAACTGATTTTCACAATCACAGGAAAAATAAATTTTTTCTTTTGTTTTTAATTTTTGTCATCATTTTTAATTTTATTTAATTTTATATACTTTTTTATCATTTTTTTTGGAAAATAAAGAATCAAATTTGGAGTAGGTCAGCACAACCACCTACCATATTTACTTCTTCTTGCTTTTTTAATTTTTGTGTGAAATCTTCATTTGTGAGGGGCTGAGAATATACATTAAGTCTATTCCCATTCACAAGGAATACAGAATCTCACCCATCAATAGTTTTGATTGCTACCACTCTATTCTCAAAAAATTTAACCACTTCATAAGGTCCCATCTAGCATGTGTGGAATTTACCTTTGAAATGTTTAAATCTAGAATCATAAAGGAGTACCCAATCACCTGGTTGGAATTGCTTCTGTATGATAGAATTTTCATGCCATTTCTTGAGTTGTTGTTGAAATAACACATTATCTTGAACAACATCCCTTCTAAACTCATATAGCTCATTTAACTGTAATAGGCGATGCTGTTGTGATTTCAAGAGGTATAGCCTGAGTTGAATTACAGTTCTGAAGGTTTTAATCTGGAGCTCTATCAACAAAAGAACTTGTTTCCCATATACCAGCTCATATAGTGTGTGTCCCATGTTGTTCATCCAAGTGGTCTGATATTCCCTTAAATATTTTGATAATTTTCTGGCCCAATCCTTCCTATGCATGTTCACTGTTTTGGTGAGGATGGAATTGATCACCTTGTTTGTGGATTCCACCTGGCCATTTTCTTGCGAGCGATACAATGTCAACTTTCTGTGTTGAATTTTGTATTGATCCATCACAACCTGTACCACATTAGAGATAAAATGTGGTCCATTTTCAGAAACAATCTCTCTAGGCACACCAAATCTAGTAAAGATCTCAATAAATAAAAAATCAACAAAAACTTTTTCAGTAGAAAAAGAAACAACTTTAGCTTCTACCCATTTTGTAACAAATATGTGCAAACCAATATATGATTTTTATTTAAATATGTTGGATTTATAGGTCCAACAAAATAAATGGCACATTTTTCAAAGGGCTCTATCATAATCTGAGGACATAAAGGAATTTCATTGGCTTGGCCTAGCTGGCCCATTCGCTGATAGATATCACATCGCTTGACATATTTTTTTGCATCCTTAAACAAGGAAGGTCAAAAATAGCTAGCTTGTAGAAGTTTGTATGAAGTTCTCTTATTAGCAAAATGGCCTCTGCAAGGTTCATCATGAGAAGATCTAAATATTTCAAACACTTCTTCCACTCTTACACATCTATGAATAATAAGATCTGGTCCAGTTTAAAAGAGGTCTCCTTGGACCCAAGAATATGAAATGCTTTTCTGTATGATATTCTACTTCTCACGAGTAGATAATTGAGGTGGTTTTTTCTAGTGACTAAATAGTTTCCTATGTCAACAAACCATGGGGATTTTTTTGAAAAGATGTTCGCCAGGGAAATCATCATCAAGAGGAATTACTTCACCATGATCATTTAATATAGAAAGATAATCGGCTACAACATTATATTTTACTGGTCTATCAACAATAGTAACATTAAATTCCTATAACAGAAGTAACCACCTACTCACTCTACCACTATTTAATGGTTTATTCATTAAATATTTTATTACAAGATGATCAATATGCACAAAGACTTCATATCTTGTAATGTAGTGTCTTAATTTAGTAATAGAAAAAATCACAGCTAAAAACTCTTTCTTAGTCACTGTATAATTTAATTCGGTAGGTGACAAGTTTTTACTGATGAAGTATATAACATACAATTATTTGTTATCTTCTTGTCCTACAGTTGTGCCAATAGTAGTATCTGAGGCATCAAAGGAAATATGGAAGGGAAGGGACCAGTTAGGTCCTCTCAGAATTGGTGCCTGTACTAATTTTTCCTTTAATGTCTCAAAATATTGTTGGCAAGCTATAGACCAAGAAAAATAACTATCCTTAGCTAATAATCGAAAGAGGGGGGTAGATATCCTCGAAATTTATAAATGAATATCTTGTAGTAGCCTGCATGTCCAAGAAAACCTCTCACTTTCCTTTGTGTTTTGGGTGCAGGAAGACACAAAATAACCTCTATCTTAGCTAGGTCAACTTGGATACCTTTGTGTGAAATGAAGTGGCCAAGAACTACTCCTGCTTTGCACATTAACCTACACTTTTTATCACTCAAAGAAAGGTGGGCTTCTTGGAAATGAAGAAGCACTTTTTCCAAATTTTTGGGGGCTTCCTAAAATGAATCACAAAAAACATAAAAGCCATCCATATATATTTCTACACACTCAAGGTCAACAAAGATAGCCAAAACTGCCCTTTGAAAGGTGGCTGGGGCATTACATAGCCCAAAGGGAAGAAATCGATATGAAAATTCCCCCCATGGGCATGTAAAGGTGGTATTATCTTTATCCTCAGGTGCAATCTGTATTTGGTTGTAACCGCTAAAGCCAGCTAAAAAGGGAAAGTACTTTTTACCGGCAAGGGTATCAATCACTTGATCAATGAAAGCAAGGGGAAAGTAATCTTTGAGAGTGTCTTTATTCAATTCTTTGTAATCGATACAAATGTTCCATCTCCCATATATCTTCAGGACTAAAACCAATGTAGAGACCCACTGGCTATCGGATATGGGATAGATAAAGTCAACATCTAAGAGTTTTTGTAATTATTCCTTCAAAACTTCTCTTAGAGCTGGGTTCATACACCTTTGCAGTTGTCAGACAGGTTAGCCTCCCTCCTGAATATAAATATGATGAGTGCAGATTTCAGGAGGGATTAATTTCATTTATTTTTATCCCCATGCAAAGGCATCAAGATGGTTTCGCAACAAACTCACAACTTTCTCCTGTTGTGATGAATCTAGGTCTGAGATAATATGTAAATATTTTCCTGGAATAATTTCAACAAGAGTGGTTTTGGGTGCAAGAGTACATAGAGGTGTTGCTAGAGACTGTGGTAAAGAAGGTTGAGAATCATGACTTTCCTGAAAATCCAGACTAAATATTTGACATAGTGATTCAAAGTTTGGCATGGTATCTAGATTATTCAGGAAGTCTCATATCTCACCCTCCTGAGTTGAATCAGTATGATGATGTATCATAGAAATTTACTGAGTCTCCTCATCACTAAGGTATCTCGAAGCCCCTGGATAGACCTGGCAGGTGGATATAAGGTGAATTTCTTCCTAGAATCTCCATGGGAAATGTACATGTCGCCAGAATGGCATCCAATATAAGTATCATCCTATTGTAGTCGCTACAACACCCTACAAAATTTGGTATCAATCTTAAATTTCAGAGCCCCTATTGCTTTTGATGACATACATGAAGAAATGTTCAATTCCATATCTTCAAATATAGGTAAAAAGGGTTCCCTAGACAATTAGCTTTAGATCAAAAATTGGTTGTCGATGATTAAATTTTTCTTCCAAGTAAAGTCGCATTTCCACCAATCTTGAGCAGGCGCGACTTCAGTGATCTTACGACCTATCCACTTTGCAAGGTCGCAGAGTCACATTCCCCTTAATATTCGACATTTTATGACTTAGTGACCCAACGACCTAGCCCAGATTGCTAGGTCACTAGGTCGTGAACCATTTCAACAGTTGACTTTTGTGATGATGCGACCTAGCGACCCTACGACCCCACAGGTCGTCAGGTCGCAAGGTCGCAAATTTACATGAATCACCTAATATTTGATCTTGTGACTACCATTAATGCTCGCACGTGTGACCCCTTTATATGTACAAGAGTCACGTAGGTCGCATTCGACCTGCACGATAATTCTCCCAAAGCGTTTGATAGACCAAGCAGAGAGTGTTTTCTTCTAGGTATGTCACCGAAGCCACTTGCATTTTATATTTTAGTTGATTGTTGAACCTACCTAACCCTACTCCCTTAGCTATTTTATTAAACACCATAAGCTTATATCAGCAGTGCCCCCTCCCAAGGAAATCTTTTCTTCTGAAGATCTTTTGTCTCTCCTGCTCATCCCATCCTGCCCAAACCAATAGTGGCCCTCCTGACTGCCCTGTGTTACCTTGGAAATCCATTGCCAAGTCTCCTATGACCTCCTTAGCCCTGATTTCCCCCTTTTTCTTTATTTTCCTCCATGTTTCACAAAAGTCACGTCGACCTAGGGTCACCAAGTCGCAAGGTTTCAAATTTCAGTGCTTCCACACAAATACGAATCTGGGACCTTGCAACTACATTTACAGGTTACATATCCAACCCTATGAAGTCTTTGCGACCAATACAGGTTGTAGTGACCTATAACTCCCTGGTATAGACCACCCTGTTGATCACTTAGCCTCCCAGACCAGCCATAACACTAGTTGTTTTAGCCATGTGATTTTCCATATCATCTTGTCACATCCATGTCTTCTCCCTTATCATGGGATTGTTTCTTGAACATGCCAAGTGACATTGAAGCTGAGCTCTAGTGCGTCTCTATCTCCTCAGCCTCAAGCAACATGGGGCCCTCAGCGGTTCGAAGATGACATAAGGTTTTAGGAATTTGATCCACTAGAGAGTGACATGTATCCACTGCTGAATCCTATCTATGAAGACACATCCCATGTTTTTGGAAAAAATGCGAAGGTGTCTTGGTATGACCTGTACCAAGAGTTCACGAAGAAAGAATTCCCAGAGAAACTAGTAGACTGATAGGTGTACATACAGGTGAAAAGATCCAAACTGCACTACGTGGTTGTTCATCCTCCTATCTTCCCGTGTGTGGAAGTGATAGAATGGATCCTCCAAAAGGAAGACTCAAAATATTGGGTGATACAAGAATCAGTCGGAGTAGCCTTCCCCAACCTTTCCCCAGTGGATGTCGAAGTATAATACTCACTTCCCAGCAAATAAGAGTCCTTCAAGGCCCAGTGGGTAGCAACACATGACGTTTTGGTAGAGGATACCCTGAGAAGCTAGTGGGGAGACCTCAAGAAGTGTAAGGGGAAGAAAGATCAAGAATACAAGAGAAAAGGTCTGAGGAAATTTTACAGTCTCGTTGTAGCCATGATGTGTGGATGTACGGCATGATGGACGTCACTACCTTCAACAGGGCATGGGTTCCTATAATGTATGTAGTCACCACCTACGAAACTTGCTTCAATTGGGCCTAGTTATTGATCTCAACTCTGAGGGAGAACATATCAACAACACAGGTACTAGAAGATGGGTTAGCATCGAAGTTCTATATGGCCTCCTACATACTAGATGCAGTTTTCTCACGATGGTAGTTTGATGATTGGTCGCATAACTAGAATGCAATGACCGAAGGACCGATTCATAAGGATCTGAATATTTTATGGGATTCCAAATATAAGAAAGGTATCGATGTGATCTCAAAAAATTTAATCATTGCATTGTACCCTCATCTCATCAACAAAGATCCACCTTGCATATCTAGAAGGGACATGGAGACTATCATCAAGGTAGCTCACTGGTTTCCCATCCAAGAAGGCACCCTCATTAGGGTTTTGGATCTTTCAAGCAGCCCCATGCACTTCCCAAATTCGTTACCGATAATCTGTTGCTACAAAAAGTATGCTACCAAATGATGAGAGGTTTCTACAAAATGTTGAGTAAGGGTAAGAAGAAACCATAGCCTACCATCCCACTCACCATTGGTTCCTACATGTTCAAAAAATTCAAGGAGGTAGAGGCAGAAGCCGAACACACATAAGTTGAGATTTTGGGTGCTATGACCCAGAAAGGATCTCCCCTACGCAGTGCAAGCAGAATAAGTTTAACTGGACATATCAACACATAGAGACTGTTGTGAAGGATGAAGTGAGGAACTAGTATAATCCACTTAGGGAGGTAGCCCCTGAAGAGGAATTTGATGTAGATGGAAACCAAGGAGATCAATCTCATGATGACTAGACCATGCAGGAGAGAGCTGATGCCATGAAACAGAAAACACCGATGGGAGGAGCATCTACTTCTCAGCCCAAAAAACCCAAAAACACCTCGAGAAATAAACCTCATGATATTCTACAAGAAGGACTGGAGAAATAAGCCGAGGCACTTCAAAATGCCGAGAAAAATCAAAGGGAAGAATAACTTAAGAAAACCCAAGAAGCTCTGGCACAACAACAAGCAGAAGAGAGTCAAAGGAAATAGGAAGAAGAGCAACAAAAGAAGCAAGAAGAAGAAGAAGAAAAAAAAATAAGCAAGAGGAAGAACAACAGAAAAAGTAGCAGAGGGAAGAACATAGAAGGAAGTAAGAAAAAGAGACACACATGAAGAAAGAAGAAGAAGCTAAAGCTAAGGAAGGAGAACAACATAAAAGGGAAGAAGAGGGCATGTTGAAATAGGAACAAAACAAGGAAGAAGCAGAGAAGAGTAGAAAGGAAGAAGAAGCCCGAAAAAAACAGGAAGAGGAATCCAAAGAAGCAGAGGGAAGTGGGTCACAACCCTTACAGATCGAGAAAGGAGAAATATTCCACCTATCACCATACCCCCATAACTCTCCTATGATAGGCAGTCACTTCCCTTTCTTCTAACTTGGTCTCTCAGGAGAACAAGAGGATGATGTACATCATTTGATGAGGATATCTTACTGCTAGTACACTCACAAGATCAGGTAGGAGAGGAGGATATGTCTTGCTCGGAACCTGGCTGAGCCTCTGGCAGTGACCACTGAAAATTAAATAGTCCTGGACACTAGGAAAAATACCATAATGATATCGTCCACCAGAAATTCTTTCATATCCTCCACAGAAGAGAATGTCAGAAGAATGAACAGAGAGATCCTACAACTGCAAAACAAGCTTTGTATAGCTGAGCAGAGGGCCACTCAAGAAGAAGAGGAAAATAAAGCCTTTGAAACCAAAAATCAAACACTACAACTTACACTCACCTAAGTTGACGAACTGCATGCCGCCATCCAAGGAGAACTGGACATCATGGGTAGGACTATGGTGGAAGTCTATGAGGAAATGATGAGGCTGAGGCAAATAGTCACTCCCTTAACAGGGGGTCCAAGCAGGAACAAGGAAGAATTTTTCCTAGCTAAAGGAGGCCTCTACAACGCCTGACAACTTATTCTAATGATATGAGAGGTATCCTCAGGCCCCTTCCACTCTACCAGAGAGAGATCGGATCAACACTCAGAATGACAAGGTACAAATGTGGATGAAGCTAAAATCCTGAGAGAAGTTCATGAAAGATGTAGACAGGGTCAAGATCGCATACGAGCATCTCATCAGCGGTATCGACTCGATGGAATAAGTGCATCACACAACTTCCATGGGTACACTTACCCAACAAAAGGCATGAGAAGAAATGTTGTAAGATATTCAGTCATTTATGGATCCAATCAGACAAGCAACTAGCTCAAAGGACCTCCCAACTACCAAGAAATAAATCATATAGTATGTCATTGAGTCGGTCAGAATCTACACCAAGTTGGCTTCATTGTCCAATAAAATCAACTCAAAGAAGCGTACGTTGGTCCCGAATGTGCTTGAATGCTTGCACCGACTTGGGGAAGACATGCCTCAACTCACCTTGATCACTATTGAATTTCAAGCCTGCCAAGCCTACCTCAAAGAGAAGCAATTTGTGGAAACCCCGACCCTCTCTATCACTAAGTTGCTCCCATGAAATTAACTGGACAACAGGTTGCTAGTGAAAGCAGGTCATAGGTTGCAAGAGCTAGTAGGTCGTAGGTCGTAGGTGCTCCCAAGCCACAAGTCATCCCAATGGTCACAGAAATGAAAGGGCAGGGTAGCCAAAAAGTCAGTTTTGTTCTGTATGTACTCCCTTGGAGTGGATTGTAAGGGAAATTTTTTGGACTTCTGAAGGAGAGAGAGATATAATTGTATAGCATTGAATATATGTTCCAGGATTGAATAGAAAGGAATGTTTTGGATCTCACTATTAGATTTGATGGAGACTTTCATGTATTGACGCTATGAATATAGTTCTTGTTGAATTCCTGATACTGATTGGTGTATATTTTTGTTCATGCATTCTTTATGTATCTTAACTCCTTTGATATGTGGGTGATGTATGGTGGTTTAATGTAGGGATATGTTAATGACCTAGCTTGTTGATATATACCTAAGTCTCCTATGAAATGTGCTTATATAATTGAAGGTCACTTGATCATAGTGAATTGTTTCTCGTATGTTCAAGTGGGTTTCTGTATGAGTTTGGGCCTTAATGAAGTTTTTCTAACAACACTTCTCATGAGTTCCATGCTTTAACTTTCACTTTGCTATTCATGGTGCTTCGTTTGCAGGGTATCCATTGATTGTTGACTTTGATTTCATCTAGAAGTCGTACATTCTCATATTTACAAATCCCTTCTCTAGAATGAGAAAAGGCCTATCTTACCAATATAATGGAAATCGGGCCCACATACCGGATGAGATCCCTACCACAAACGGTGTAGAGTTCAGTTGGGATTTTACACCAGGCAGATCCCCCTACTGTTGGCAGGTCACTTTCACCTGTCAATAGAATTCGTGCTAGAAGGAGGGCCTCATGGCCATCTCCAACCAAGCTTGTAACATCCCTTTGCAAACCCTCAATACTCGCTCCCAGGCCTAGGCCTAGAATGGGGAGATATCAGGTTTGGTAACACTGATCCTCCACCCATTGGACATACCCATCCCAAGGAGGACCCCCCATTCTACGAGGTCACGACAAACTAGCTAAGGGCTTTGTATCCACTCGCCTGTACTCTCATCAAAGGTCTCCAAAGCCTCCCTGCTACTCATTCCCTATACAAAACGTGAACCCCTGAGAGGAATCACACCCTCCAAGGTGTCCTATTCAACTTTGTACCTCAACTCATAAGCCTAATTCTCAAGGAATACATGGATGCAGTCGACTGAATCTCAGTTGAAGTCCCTGACAACCACCAAGGGGTTGACGGAGGAGGCCCTGAAACCATCACCACTAGAGTCCCCGTCATACCCCAACAAAACACCGGACCCCAGGTTAATCTTCCTTTAAATGAGAATACCCAAGCAAATGATCCATGAGAGGGAGGGGCTGAAAGGGTTCGGGGAAATGGTCGAAATACAAACCATGTTCACCACCTCCATCAAAACTGAAAACCTTTTATTTTCAACAGAAAATTCGGTGGCTTCAAAAATTTGAGGAATTATAGGAATATTTAAAATCTGAGGGTTCCACAGAACCAAGACATGCACTCTCAACATGAGGGTGCAACTTTCTGGTCTAGCACTGGAAGCAAGTCTGAAAATGAAACTGAACACATTATGATTCCACCTTTGCGTAGGGCCAGGCGGGTGCAACCACTAGCCTGGATGGAAAAATCCCCTTTAGGTGTCCCAGCTTCGCTTCACGACATGCCCCAACACCCGAAGAAACATTTGCCAAAGTTAGATCCCGAAAAGGGGACATTAGCCGAATATCATATTAGCAACTTCTATCTCTCCCTTCAAATTATGAAGCTGCAATATGATGATGAAGCGTGTTGGCTCTTTCCACACACCCTAGAAAATAAGGCCACTACTTGGTATCTCTCATTTCTTGTCGCTTCCATCCCGACCTGGGAAGAATTTCGCCAAATATTCCTTAATAAATTCTCTAAAGACAAAACCCCTTCTATGCTCCTCATGGAATTGAGCACCTTGAAGTGCAAAAAGGAGAAGGTCAAATATTTCAATCAATGGTTTGAGACCATCCTAAAAAAGTTCCCCCCTAACATGGTCCTTAATGACTCCATCACTATAGACTATTACACGAGGGCCCTGCTGCGGGACATTGTTGTGTTTGTTAAATGCGAAGCCAGAGCCACCCTGGTCAAAAATTTCACCACGACTCTCATTGTTGGGAAATATATGCTTTCAATCAGGGCTCTAGATCATGGCAACTGGGATGATCCAAAATCTACCGAGAAGAAGGTGCAACCCTCGTCCAGTAAATCCGGGGATAAGGATAAAGATCCCTTCGATTTCGAAAGCATCACTAAATCCCTAAAGCTCCTAACGAATGAAGTCTCTGATTTGAAAAGGAAAAATAATGATCCTGCCTCAGGTAGAAAACCCCCAAAGACTTTATTTATAAAGAAAAACAGCACACTAAATCGTCCTCCACCCAATCCCATCGGGAACATCAACGTAGAAGAGATTGGAAAATATAACTTATGCTCTTTCCACCAAGCTTCCCACTCATAGAGAACTTGCCCCCAATGGATCAATAGAGTGATTGTGGTAGTGAATCAACTATTGAAGGATCAACAAATAGGAGATATGGATGAAGAAGTTGACCAAGTTGAAGAAAAAATCCCCCCCCGGGGATGAAAATCTAGGATCGATGGTTCTGAAATTTGAAGTGATCTGCGGAGAAGAACCCCAACCCACGATAGAAATTAATATGGATGGAAACCCCCAATCCAAGCCTCCCTAGACCTACAACCTTAGGAGAAAATTTTCAGTAGACGATCACACTTTTGAGGAGAAGAGGAAAGAATTTCTGAGGAAAATCTTGCCCCCAAGTAAAGAAAACTAGGCCTCAACTCCGACTTCCAACAACACCGGCCCCACAACCACCCGAGGCACTCCTAAGGCTGGACCATCCCCAAAATTTCCAAACACACCCATGGAAATACCCTCACACCCAGGGCCTGGGTACAACATTATCGAAGACATGAAGAAAACATGGGCCAATATATCCCTCTATGAACTGGCCTGAATAGCTAGCCAGCATGATTTGATTCCCAATGCTTTTGCTAAAACTTCCTTAGCAAGTAGGCTTACTCATACAGGAAAGCCCAGTAGCTCCCTGCCTTCCCAGGCCTCGGTAAACCTCTAGTCCATTTTCAATGCCGTGAATGAAAATTCATGAGGATCAACACCCCCATTCCTCCTGTCATTTGAGATATTTAATTTCAATCACCATAACTGCCTCATTAACTCTGGTGTGTCTACTAATGTCATGCCCTTGTCGGTATGCAAGAAGCGGAATATCCGTCCTGAGAAAACGATGCTAGGATCATTCAGCTAGATCAGTCTCAAGTTCTCGTCGTGGGATAGTTAAATAATGTCCTAATACTCCTTTCCTCAGACTCTCGAGTCCATCAGTGCATCAACATAGTTGTCATAGACATCCCCGAGGCCTACAGTTTTCTACTATGCTGAGATTGGTCAAGCAAGCTACAAGGTTACTTTGCCACATACTAGTCTCATTTGTAGCTCCCATACAAAGAGAGGAACAACCAAATCCGAGTCGACATTGAGCCATATATGAAGCACACAGTCACTTACCTAGAAGGAACAAATGAACTTGTTATTTTTGTGCAAGAATATCTCAAAATTTGATTCTTAGAGGTTGCACTCAGGTGTTACCAAGTCGTCCAATCTCCGGCCTCTCCAGACCCCTAGTTGGAATTACCCCGTTGACCTACCTCCCGTCCCGACATGTTGGAGGATCCACCCAATGCCTTCGTTCCAGGCACAACGTATGTAAACAAATGCGACATAGAAATGCCCAAGAAAAAAATTTGGCCCTATAGTGTGATGGCTCCAATACTCATGACGGAGCCTGTGTCGGCTCTGCCTTGAAAGGCCCCGAGAAGAACAAGTTCTTGATCTCTTGCAGGATGGAATTCCAATGCACCAACAATACCGCCGAGTAAGAAGCGTTGGTACTTGGGCTCAAGAAGGCAATTGAACTCAAATTCAGCTTCCTGAAGGTAATTGGCGACTCCAAAATCATCACCCAACAGGTATGCAACACCATCCACTATCTATCTCTGCATTTGAAAGGGTATTAATAAGAGGCATGGCATTTATATTAAGTTAGTTGTTAGGACGCATAACATGGCAGCTGATACTTTAGCGAACATTATCATTAGGTTTACCCCATTAAGGGATGGTTTTTCTATTGAAATTGTGTATAAGCCCGTGGTATAGGAAAATGTGACTAATTTCCACGTTTTCAATGATGATCAGTAGGTGCTAGATTTCATGTTGAATGCGGACGTGTTCAAGGATGCGGTTATCGAAGAGGAGGAACATGAATTGGCTTTGCAAAAGGAGAGGGAAGAACACAAAGGAAAAATGATACCCAAAGGGGTTGTTTTGCTCGAGAAATTATTTTATTTGCAAAACCACTTCTGAGGGCCTCCTGATATAAAAGTGAAAAACTCCACCTTATCGCATGAGCAGGTGAACCTTGAAACAGACAATGATCTGAAGTTTGTTAATCTTGGTACCGAGTGAACCCCCTAACAACTGCGGTACTTTATTGATTTTTTCAAGAAATACCGAGACATTTTTTCTTGGACATATGACGAGCTACGAACATATGACACGCAGATTATCAAGCACATGATACCAATGAAGGAATGCGTCAAACAATTTCAACAAAAGCTAAGGAAAGTGCACCCAACCCTAGAACCAATGATTCACAAAAAAATTAAGGAGATCCTCGATGCCTGCATCATCTTCAAAGTATGGCATTCGACATGGGTATCAAATTTGGTCCCTGTTCACAAGAAGTTTGGTGAAATCCGCTTGTGTGTAGACTTCTGAAATCTGAACCGGTCATCTGATAAGGACAACTACCCTCTCCTTCCCATGGAGCAGATTCTTCAAACTCTGTTAGGCTAGGAAATATTTTCGTTGCTAGATGGATTCTAATGATACAACCAGGTACTAGTGGTCGAGCCAGACTATTTGAAGACAACATTCAGAACAAAGTGGGGAACATTTGCATTCAGGCGCATGCCTTTCGGTCTATTCAACGTTGGGGAAACCTTGCAAAGGGCCATGGACATCGCATTTCAAGGGCTAATAGGATAGAGCATGGTGGTCTACCTAGATTTTGTCACTTTGTTCTCAAAACACAGTTATGAGCACCTACACTACCTAAATCAAATCTTCGAGAGGTGCCGAAAGTATGGAACCTTGTTAAATCCCAAGAAAAGAATTTTCGCAGTCTTAGAAGGAAATCTGTTGAGCGAAATTATAACAAGGGATGGTATAGTGGTTGATCCAGACTGTGCAAAGTCCATTGCAAAAATTTCTCCCTTGAGTAGTAAGAAAGCCATGCAATCCTTTCTCAAGAAAATCAAATTCCTTCAAAAATTCATATCGAACTTTGCACAAATTGTGAAACCTCTACTTATCATGATCACAAGAAAGTGAGTTTCAAATGGAATTAGCTTGAGAAGGAAGAATTAGAAATATTAAAAAATCTATCTTAGAAGCACCAACCCTGTACAACGCGGATTTCTGCAAAGGCTTAGTATTTGTAATATCCCAAAATAAGGGATTTCTGCAACAATAATAATATCTTAAGATATTATTAAGTTGGAGCTTCAGTAGATCATGATCATAGAATTTTAGATCATCTCATAAGATGTAAGAGAACATCTCACCAGAAAATGAAAGCACAATAGCAAGAATATGGCCTATACACTCCTTCCAAAGTGGGGAAATGCAGCAATATAGGGAAAAAAATAGTTGTCTTCAGAAAATAACACTATTATTGTGAGAAATAGGACTTGGATCCCTTAGAATAGACTTCATGCAACTCACATCCATAACTGGAGCTAAAACAAATCACTCTAGCCCACATAAACAGATCTCCCCAAGTTAATATGACTCAAATAAGCCCAAACCCCATGACTTTGCTTAACTGAAATTACTGAAGCATGCAACATTGTTATTTTAATGAGGGTTTATGTAGAAAATAATGAGAAATAATAGATCTGGAGACTACAATCATCCAATGGCTGAGAAAATGGATATTTCTTCCTTTTTATACAAAACAAGATTAACTCGACGAGGGTTTCATGGGAGTACAATGTATAAAAGTGAAAATCTGCATATTTGGATCTAAAAAATGTAGTTATACTACAACACTATATAAATATAACTGAAATATACAAATGAGAGAAGAAGAATGAAATACAGAGCTTTTCGGGTGAAGGGTTGGCCCTTCCTCCGAGGAACAAGCTCACAAGCAAGGGTTCAAACCCTGCTACTGTAACTCTGGGAAAAATGATGCAGTTTCTTCAGAGAAATATGCTGTAAGTGATGGGAGCTACTTTGGCCACATGCCAAGATGTCCAATGTGCTCCAAAACCTCCTGTATAGATCTTGCAAAGAAAGGGAGGCTCCCTCCTATGAAAGATAAGCTCAGAAAGGGGGTGTTGTGATCTTCCCACTGCAACACCCTGCAACACATCATTTCTTGCTACAAGAATAACGTTGTATCTGAAGGGGGATGCTTGGCCTCAAGCCTAGATGTGGAAAATTGCTGAACAATGCTCCTCCAAGAGTTCCCTCAAGGAAGGAGAAGGAATCCCTAAGCAGGAATGCCTTGTGCTAAACAACACTACAACTTTGCTAAACAACAAAGTAGACCAAAATCAATAATCCATAAGCTAACCTCAATTTTTTTCTATCTTCCTCCTTATAAAGTTTGTGAGCCTCCTCACTTTTGGTCCCACTCATTAGGGTTTCCAACACCATGTGATCACTTTCCCTCCAAAACTGCGTTGTTGCTCCATCAAGGCTACCCCTTCATACTGCACTGTTGACCTAGTCAAATTGACTGAATCAACATGATCCTTTTCCTGTTCATACATGGAAAGTGCAAAATCCAGCCACTAGAATGTCCCCTTTTCATACCAAGAGGGTTTTTATGTTAATACAAGGTAAGTATGGGTCTTTTTCGCCATTTATTCATCTACTAGGTGCAAAGATAAAAAATTAATATTCCTATTAGCTGCATGCTAATTTTAGGAATATTATAGTCCTCCCCTCCCAAATGTTTCTTGTCCTCAAGAAACTGCAAGGATAGAATTGGAAAGTCTCCTCCTCTCCTTCGGTATCATCCTCATATGATGAGGTCTTCCAAAGAATAAGATGTTGTCTTAACAATGAAACTCCATAGTGCCTCTCCCAAGCATACAAATTAGCATTTGGTGTACATCCCAAATGGCTATTATCATGAAAAATTAAAATACTCAAGGAGACAACTATGTGCTGTCTAGAGGTCCTCTCAAGGCATGGAGTTTGAAAAGCATGGGAAACTTTCATTCCCATGTGAAAACTCCACCCCCAAGCTATCATCCATATAAAATGATTCACCCTCCAACATGGCAACTCATGAAGAATCTCCTCCACCTTTGGCTCATGAAGTGTAGATGGGATGAATAGATGAAGATGATAGGCAAGAGGGCCTATCCCATGTTGTCCACCTCTCTACTTATGATAAGTGTAGAGGGCATGTTGATCTTGGGCTGCAAAATGGTTGCCCTCAAGTGGCAAGAAGAAGATTGAGGCTCCAAGGATCCTCTCTCCAATGTCATGAGCCATGCCAACCCAAACCATCCCATACAAGATGAATGGCACATCATCACCATATGGCATCCAAATCAGAAAAATGCTAAAATTTGTGTGCAAGTTTGGATGGTACAAATAGTTTTCCAAGTGGATACTACGCAATCTCCCCAACTGCAATTTGAGAATATCATGTGGCATGTGGTTCTTCAATAAGTTACAAGCTGTGCATGTTTTCTCCTCCATCATGGGGTAGTGAGTAGCAATGGATATCAGTTGTACATAATCAACATAACAATACACTTGCCCAAAATCATGTATAGATGGGTTACTAGCATTATAAAGATTGGTCGTAAAGTGACCATGAGACCCAAAAATACTCTTTCTCTCTTGTGGAGCAATGCATTGTTCATATATGGTGAGAAGATACAAATACTCAATTTAGTAATCAACAAGTACAGAAATGCATTTTTTACCATAGATAGTGAGTAGGCTGAAATTGAGGCCCATGAATGAGCCCTCCCATGATAATCTCCCCATAAGAATCTACAAGAATAAGGGATACAGACTCTCCTTGGAACACTCCATCAATAAGAACGTACTCCCATGTGACAACGCTATTGGCCCTAGTGATAAGAATACATGACTCCTCCCTTTGGCATTCCATATGACAAAGGCATCCACCATCATGCTGCTATGTGAGAATATCTTCTTCCTACATGGAAGCCTCTCATGATTATTCAATGCTAAAGGGTAGCCTCCTTGCACTTTGAATGTGCCTTCCTTCTCTTTGGAAATATCATGATAAGTATGGGAAAAATTCTTCCCATACTCTCCCAAGTGTAACCATAGCAACAAAAACTCTCACTGCTCCCTCATCTCTCCCTCATGCAAGCCATAGAGTAAGATCATGAAGGTTGTCTTATATGATGCCCCATATCAACAAGTTTTATGTTGTTCTATCATATGGGTGCCATGCCATGCCTCCATCCACCACATACCTCTTGACAAAGGGTATGACCCAATATGGCCAAACTCTCTCAAGAGTAGCTAGCACAACTTTGTTTCTTGCTGCCCCATGTCATAGATCTGCAAGTGGCTTACCTACCTCTTGCTCTCCATCCACCTCCATTCATCCAAATGTGGATGCCTCCAATCATTCTTCCCCTTGGTATCTTCCCAATTAAAACTACCAATCTCCCAAAGCAGATCTTTCTCCTTACACCTCATGGGAAGTTGAGATGTAACCCCTTGGAGATCTCCTAGAGAAGACCTCTCATCAATAACCCCCTTGGATCCAAAATAATCCAAGTATGGTGAAGGTAAAACATCATTAGAAAGTGGCACAACACTCATTATGCCCCCCAAAATCTTGCACCCTAACTCCTCATGCTGCATGCAACTCAATAAAGGTGCAATGGAATGAATGCTTATCCTTCCCTGGATCAAACCAAAGTTGCATAGCACTATGCAAGCCTGTTGCTCCACATCAGCAATGTGTTTTGATCCTTTACCATGTGGAGACAACTTCCCAAGATTTCCCATAAGATTTCTTGGAAGGATAAAAAATGGAAATCCATGCATACCTTGGTGAATCCTAGGTACATCTTGTGTGGCTGCAAGAGTTACTTCCTCCAAGGTATTGGTTGATCCAACTACTGATATAGATGGCTTCCCCTCCATGATTGTGACGGTACTGGTACAAGGCTCCTCAAGTGGAGAAGAGGACTCCTCCTTCTCTAATCTTCTACTATCAAATATTTTGATTAGCCGGTGAGTGAAATCTGCAAAATTGGACACTCTTGCATGACTCACATGGCTGAACCACCAGGTGCTTGCCTTGCCTTCCAAGTGCAATGCTAAGATTTCCACAGCCTCTCTTTCCACTACTGGATATAGTAGGAAGAATGCTTCTAACTTCATCACCCAAGATTCTACTGTACATAAGGGTGATCCATGAAAGGTAGACAATAGGAACCTATTGCCCCTTATCATCCTACTGCTATATGGCCTTCCTTCTTCTCTCAATTGGATAAACTAAGGAAGATCTAGGGTCTCTTTGAAATCCCTCAGTTGGCACTTGTACTCTGCAAAATATCCACTCAGGATCTCATGTTCTAAGTGGTCTTCTTGTTCTTCACTCCCTCTATGAGAATAGGAAGTGCATGGGTCATATTCTTCCTCTTGAAACCTTCTAGAGGTCTCACTGTAACTTTCTCCTTTTTGAAACCCTCTTGGAGTTTCATTCCATCTTTCTTCTTTCATCAATTGAACCTCCTTGGAGAGGCTCTTCTTAGATCTGAAAATTGATGAGAGTAATCTCATCCTCTCCGTCATTTTGATCTCCTCTTATTCTTATCTTATGGATTGTATCTGAAATCCACAGCTAAGCCAAGATGGCAGCTCTGATACCACTGTAATATCCCAAAATAGGGAATTTATACAACAATAAGAATATCTTAAGATATTCTTAAGTTGGAGCTTCAGCAAACCAAGAACATAGTGGTGTAAATCAGCTTATAATATGTAAAGGGACATCATAACTAGAAAATCATTGATCAACAACAAGATTATGGCCTATACACTCCTTCCAATGTGGGGAAATGCAGCAATATAGGGCATAAAACGGTTGTCTTAAGAAAATAGCACTATATATATGGAAAATGGGACTTGGATCCCTTAAAATATATAATATATAGCTCACATCCAGAATTGGAGCAGAAACAAATCACTCTAGCCCACATAAACAGATCTCCCCATGTCAATATGACTCAAATAAGCCCAAACCCCACGACTTTGCTTAACTGAAATTAATGAAGCATGAAAAAGCATTATTTTAATGAGGTTTTTGCAGAAAATAATGATAAATTATAGATATGGAGACTACAATCATCCAATGGTCGAGAAAATGGAGATTTATTCCTTTTTATATAAAATAAGATTAACCCAGCAAGGGTTTCATGGGAGTACAATGTATAAAAGTGCAGATCTGCAAATATGGATCTGAAAAATGCAGTTATACTACAACACTATATAAATATAACTGAAATATACAAATGACAGAAGAAGAATGAAATCTAGAGCTTTCTGGGAGAAGGGTTGACCCTTCCTCCGAGGAACAAGCTCACAAGCAAGGGTTCAAACCCTGTTACTGAAAATTTGGGAAAAATGACGTAGTTTATTCAGAGAACTATGCTGTAAGTGATGGGAGCTGCTTTGGACACATGCCAAGATGTCCAATGTGCTCAGAAACCTCCTGTACAGATCTTGCAAAGAGAGGGAGGCTCCCTCCTTTGAAAGATAAGCTTATAAAGGGAGTGTTGTGATCTTCCCACTACAACACCCTGCGACACAACGTTTCTTGCTACAATAATAATGCTGTAGCTGAAGGAGGATGCTTGGCCTCAAGCCTAGATGTGGAAAATTGCTGAACAAGGCTCCTCCAAGAGTTCCCTCAAGGAAGGAGAAGGAATCCCTAAGCAAGAATGCCTTGTGCTAAACAACATTGCAACTCTGCTAAACAACAAGAGAATGGTCAAGAGTCTAAGCAGAACAAAATCAATAATCCATAAGATAACCTCAAATGTCTGTTATCTTCCTCCTTATAAATTTTGTGAGTCTCCTCACCTTGGGTCCCACCCATTAGGGTTTCCAACACCATGTGATCACTTTCCCTCCAAAAATGCATTGTTTCTCCATCAACGCTACCCCTTCATACTGCGTTGTTGACCTAGTCAAATTGACTGAATCAACATGATCATTTTCCTGTTCATACATGGAAAGTGCAAAATCCAGCCACTAGAATGTCCCCTTTTCATACCAAGAGGGTTTTTATGCTAATACAAGGTAAGTATGGGTCTTTTTCGCCATTTATTCATCTACTAGGTGCAAAGATAAAAAATTAATATTCCTATTAGCTGCATGCTAATTTTAGGAATATTACAATCTTTTACACTTTTTCCTCGGACTCATATCTTGCAGCTATCCTTACCCAAAAGGACTGCAATCACGATGAACAACCCATATTTTTCAAGAGCGTAGGGTTGCAAGGTGTTGAGATGAACTATCTGGACATCGATAAGTAGGCGTACGCAGTATATAAGGCAGTCAAGCATTTTATGCCATATGTTTTGAAGAACCATTTCACAGTGTTCATCCCTCAACTAGTATTTCCTTCGTTGTTTGTATAGCAAGAGCTGGGTGAGCGGCGGGGTAACTAGATGGCATGTCTTCAGGAATATGACCTAGAATTAAAACCCGCACATAATTAAGGGGCAAGGGCTATGCCAGATGGTTGATGAAGCCATCGACCAACGGAACAATGATGAATAATTTTGGGAACATTAAATAGAGATGTACCAAATCGACGACACAATCCCACAAGACTCCTCATCATGATAATCAAATCCCCTGCAATATCTTGGCCATAGTTCCATGGAGCGAACTTTGACAACGAAGTAGAGGCATGCCATAAGGCTGAAGGATGCATCCTAACAGATGTTACAAGGCAAGATATTCTGAAAACATCACAATTTAATCTTGCTGTGTTGCTTGGAGTTCAATGAGGCTCAACAAGTCCTAAAAGAAATACATGATGGCCCAGTCGGGGGGCATTACACGGGAGATGCTATAGCTCACAAGGTCATGCGAGCTGGTTTTTATTGGCCAAATATGTTTATATATGCTCATGCCTATGCTCGAAAGTTCCCCTCATGCAAAAATTTTGCTGGCAGAGAGTCCTGATCATCCACTCCACTACAGTTTGTTGCGGTAGAAGAACCATTCCAGTAGCGGGGCTTGGATGTGATCGGAGAGATATTACCACACTCCTCGAAGCAGCACCGATATATCTTGATAGCCACATATTATTTTATGAGGTGGGTTGAGGCCATACCATTATGTCATATCAATGACCAAGAGGGAATAAATTTCATTACTCAGTGCATCATGACTAGGTTCGGTGTCCCAACCTCTCTCATCTTTTATAATGCTTCATATTTTTCATCATTGCATTCCACCAACTACTACCCGCATGGGAATGGGCTAGCCGAGTTGACCAACAACAACCTAATCCAAATCATCAAGAAAACCCTGCTATCCCAACAATGAAACTGGCACAATGCCCTTAGAAATGCCCTCTGGGCTGATCAGGTGACATCCAACCCTTTATGGGAACCTCCCCTTTCTTCTTGGTCTATGGGGAAGAGGTCATTCTTCCCCCAAATCATTCCCTTCCTACCCTTCATTTTTCCCAAGAAACGCATGGCACCCCATGTCCTACCTTGCCATCCTGCATAGACACCCTACTGAAACTAGAAGAGGAAAGGTTAAGGGCTAGGGAAAAAAATGTCATTCACCAAAGCCGAATCAAAATATGGTTTGAAAAAAAACCCATTGGGATAAAGATATTCGAAGTTGGCGATCTTGTCCTCAAATGGGACAAGTCCCACGAGGACAGAGGAAGGCATACCAAATTCCAAGCCTTTTGGACGAGACCATTTAAGATCAAAGAAAAGGTTGGCCAATATACGTGCAAAATACAAACCTTGGAAAGGAGGATGGAGATCCTCCTGGTGAATGGCTACGACCTCAAATATTACTTCACTTGACGGCCCCTAGGCTGTCTCCTCAATCTATACCATAATATTAAATTTTTTTTTTTTCTTTACCGCATTTGTCATGTTTAGTTGTTTTGTTTGTTTTCAATAAATAACTTGTATCGAGAAAGGTCCCAGAATTTCACCCTTCAATGCCTTAGTTCTGAGAATCAATACATCAGTTACTCAAAGGGAAAGCTGCACATAAATCTCTGCCAACAAAGAGTCAGCCTTGAAGCATGTGTGGCCTAAGTGTGCCTTGGAAAACTACTTTATGGAAGGAACTCGACTGAGTCAAAGGACACTAGTGCAACTAGCCAATCCTATGCATCAACTTGAAAATTGTTGTTGAGAGTTACTGAGGGGATAGGTGACTTGACAAAAGGGGAAAGGGATAATCTTGAACAACGGAAGGGTATTCAAGAAAACCTAAAAGGTCAATTAATAAAGGCCATGAGAAACCTCTCTTGCAAGTAACATAAGTTGGGATCCCTCATCTGCCCAGGCAGTATTTTCCATCAACACATAAGTGCCTTGAGAACATACAATAAGTGCTATAAGCACACCAATAAGAGTAAAGGATTGTGAAAGGCTTCCTGCGTGGAGAGGCAATGCGATGATTTCACCGGGGTATTGTTTGGGCTTGCTGGCAGTGGAGCAATGTTCGTGACTCTTAGGAAGTGACTCCATTGGGGCTCTCCAAGCTTGTTGGTAGTGGAGCGACATAACAAAAAAATAAATTCTACCGAATCCCTTGAAGCCCACAATGTTACCCCAACCCCTTTCATCTAATATCTCAAGATAAAGCACGGTGAGTAGCAATTTGTGTAGGGAAACCAGGAAACACAAATGTACAAAGGCCAAAGAGGAGTCCAATGGACCCCATAGAAGAGGAAGGAAGAGCCTGATAAGCCCTCCCTCACCCCCGACATGATTAAGTGCAAGCAGATATTCGGGGTTCTACCAATGAATCACCAATTGTCATCAACAACACCCTCCGAAACTTGGCATCAATCTTAAATTTCAGAGCCTATGTTTCTTTTGATGGCATACACGAAGACATGTTCATTTCCCAAGTGTCAACTATAGGACTGAAGGGTTCCCCAGAAAATTAACCTGAGATCAAATGCTGGTTGTCGATGATTGAATTTTTCTTCCAAGTAAAGACACATTTCCACCAATCTTGAGCAGGCGCAACTTGAGTGACCTTGCGACCTATCCGGGTTGCATGGTTGCAGAGTCACATTCCCCTTAATATTTAACATTTTGTGACTTAGCAAAGCAATGACCTAGCTCAGGTTTCCAGGTCGCTAGGTTGCTAGGTCGTGAACCATTTTAACAGCTGAGTTTTGCGACCATGTGACCTAGCAGCCCAGCGACCCCCCAAGTCCTGAGGTAGTGGGGTCAAAAATTTACATGAATCACCTACCATGTGACCTTTTGACCACCATTAAGGCTCACATGTGCAACCCATTTATTTATACAAGAGTCACGTAGGTCACATTCGAACTACACGAAGGAGCTCCCACAACATCTGATAGACCAACTAGAGAGCGTTTTCTTCTAGGTAAGTCGCTGAAGCCTCCTACATTTTCTATTTCAGTTGATTGTTGATTCTACCTAACCCTGCTCCCTTAGCTATTCTATTAAACACCATAGGCTTCTATCAACAGTTCCCCCTCCCTAGGCAATCTTTTCTTCTGAAGTTCTTTCTTCTCTCCTCCTCATCCCATCCTGCCCAGACCAACAGTGGCCCTACTGACTGCCCTTTGTTACCCTAGGCATCCATTCCCAAGTCTCCTATGACCTCCTCAAACCTGTTTCCCCTCATTTTTCTTGTGTTTCCTCCATGTTTCACAAAGGTCACGTCAGCCCGTTCCACCCAAAAAAGCCATAGTGCGATCTCACGACCTGGTCATTGGGTCGCCAAGTTGAAAAGTTGCAAAGTTTAGTGCTTCCTTGCAGATGCGAATCTGTGACCTTGTGACTAGGTCGCCAAGTTGCATATCTAACCCGTTAAAGCCTTTACGACCAATATAGATCGCAACGGCCTAGAACCCATTGGTATAGACCACCCTGTTGATCACCCAACCTTCCAGACTAGCCTGAACACTAGTTGGTTTAGCTAGGTGACTTTCCCTATCATCTTTTTGTCTCCATGCCTTATGTATTATCGTGGGATTGTTCTTGAACATGCCAGGTGAAATTGAAGCTGATCTCGAGTGCATCTCTATATTCTCAGCCTCAAGCGACATGGGGCCCCCAACGGTTCGTAGATGACATAAGAGCTTGGAAGTTGATCGACTAAAGAGTGACGTGTCTCCACCACTGACTCCTATCTATGGAGACACAACCTGAATTTTTGGCAAATATGCAAAGATTTCTTGTTATGACCTGTACTAAGGGTTCATGAAGCAGGAATTCCTAGAGAACCTAACAGAACGACATGTGTACATGCAGGTGAAAAGATTCAAACTGCACTACATGGCTGCTCATCCTCTTATCTTCTCGTGTGCGGAAGTGATAGAATGGATCCTACAAAAGGTAGACTCAAAATATTGGGTGATATGAGACTAAAAAATAGTAGCCTTTTACAACCTTTCCCTAGGGGACATCAAAGTATACTACTATATTCCCATTAAAGAAGAGACCTTCAACGCCCGGTGGATAGCAACACATGACGTGCTAATACAGGATACCCTGAGAAGCTGGTGGGGAGACCCCGAGAAGTTTAAAGGGAAGAAAGATCATGAATACAAGACCGAATGTTTGAGGAAATTTTACAAGCTCGTTGTGGCCATGATGTGCCAGATGTATGGCTGGATGGGCTCCACTACCTTTAATGGGGCATGGGTTCCTCTAATGTACGCAATCACCACCTCTGGCACTCGCTTCAACTGGGACTAGTTATTGATCTAAGCTCTGAGGGTGAACATATTAGCAGCACAGGTACTAGAATAAGGGTTATCATTGAATTTTTATATGGATTCCTATCTACTAGATTCAGTCCACTCGCAATTGAAGTTTGATGATTGGTCGAATAACTAGAATTCAAAGACCGAAGGAACAATTCATAAGGATTTGAATATTTTCTGGGATTCCAAATACAAGCAAGATATAAATTTGATCTCAGAAAAGTTCATCACTGCACTATACCATCATCTATTCAATGAAGATCCATCTTGCATGTCTAGAAGGGCCATGGAGACTGTCATGAAGGTAAGCCACTCATTTTCCATTCGAGAAGGCACCCTCATCAGGTTTTTTGGATCTTTCAAGCAGCCACATGCACTGCCCAAATTCATTACCAAAAATCTGCTACTGCAAGAAGTATGATACCAGATGATGGGTGGTTTCTCCAAAACACTGAGTAAGGGTAAGAAGAAACCATGGCCTACCCTCCCACTAAGCATTAGTGCCTACACAGTCAAAAAATTCAAGGAGGGACAGGAGGAAGCCAAGCACATAAGGGGTTTCTATTTTGTAATCTTAGATTTCAGGTCCTATGACCCAGAAAGGATCATCCATGTGCACTGCAAGCGGGCTAAGTTTAACTGGACCTATCAACACAAAGAGAGCAAGAATAATTGAGGAACTAGTATAATGCACTTAGGGAGGCAACCCTTGAAGAGTAATTTGATGTAGATGGGAACCAAGGAGATCAGTCTCAAGATGATTAGACCCTATAGGAGAGAGCTAATGCCATGAAGCGAAAAACACCGAAGGGAGGAGCATCTACTTCTCAACCCAAAAAACCTAAGAATCCCTCAGGAAATAAAACTCTTGAGAGTCTACAAGAAGGGGAGAAAGAGGCTGAGGCACAATGAAATTCCGATAAAAAAAAAAGGGAAGAATAACTTAAGGAAACCCAAGATGCTCTGGCACAACAAAAAGCAGAAGAGAGTCAAAGGAAACATGAATAAGAGAAAAAAAAATAAGCAAGAATAAGAACAACAACAAAAGATGAAACACGAGGATGAACAACGGAAAAAGCAGCAGAGGGAGGTGTTATCACTCAGGTTTTCCTAGAAGTTGTGTAAGAGGAAAGTATACCCGAGGTAACCACAAACCAACCTTTTAGATGCAGAATCTAGCCAATCTGCATCCAGAGAGGGCTCTCTCTTTATGATTTATCTTTGTTCTTGAAAGGTTTTAGGCTAGTTATAGATTCAAAATTTGTTTTGGGAAAATGGTGGAATCCACAAACTAAGGGCAAGGCTGAGAGCTTTCAGTCCATTGGGCTATGGAGTCAAAGGATGGCTTTACTGGACTTCTATTCTACGCACAAGATGGTATTACAGGGCAAGATAGCTAGACATAGAACAATCCTTAAAATTTAAAGTGGGTGGGATGATCTTGAAGGGATGAAAGGCAACTAAGAATCTTTCACCATGTTCAAAGGAAAGAAGTGAATTGACTACAAACAAAGAGCAATAAAGGATTCTTTATTATAGCAATCAACAATGCCTAAATTAGCGAAGCAGGAGCATTTAAGAATTCATACTTATAGCTAATTTAGAAGAAAACATTTAGGAACAATCACATTTGAAAACAGAGTACAATTAAGCAAATTCTGTTTCAATCCTTTATGTAAATTATTCAGAAATGGATATGATGGTATTATAAACTAATATAAAATTTCAGATAAAGGGTAGAAACACTTATTGAACTGTAGTCCAACACATGAATCCTGCAACAAGTCCAGTGCTTCAAATCGTCATCCAGTAAGCCACAAGTAAATTTCTCCAAAATCTTTTATTCCGAAAATCTCAGTGTTACAGCAGAGTAATAGAATCCACCCTCAATACTCTCTTTGAGGGTTTATTTATACAAATTCTAAACTAAAATATCTTGAAACAAATATCAAAATTGGTTCACAAATCTCTCCAACTATTTACATAAATAGAACTAAAGTAAAGGACACTCAAACTATTTGGCACTATTTTTGATGGATAAGTGATGACAAAGAGGAGAATTCGAATTTTATCCAACCCTTATTTGATGATGAGGCATCCAAGTCACTAACTGCTTCCTTTCTTTGTGCAATCTGCTCCAACAATTCTGCAAACTTGGGGTCCAATTATATCTTCGTATTTCTCAATCCGTAATAGATATGTAAAAAGTGAAAGAGTTTATTGTGGATAAATATGTTGGTGAGATAAACCTCTTTCAATTTCCTAAAATTCCTCTCCAGCTGTGCATAATATTCTCTGTAAAAAATATGTGTAAAATAGAGTTTTACAGAGTCTGAAAAAGGGCCTGTAAAGATGCGCATGTATCTCTCATTATAAAACCACTGTGCAAAAACTGAGATAGGTTTTTGTAGATGGGTCTCTTAGGAACAAAAACCTCCTTCCGTTTTGTGAAATGTATTTCTAATTGGCCACAATATTCTCTGCAAAATGATGACTTGACTGTAATTTTCTGCAAAAAGTGCTTTTCAACATTGTTTAATATTTTCAAAACCATAATAGCTGTTAGGAAAGTGAGAGAGGTTTTTGTAGATGGTACTCTTAAGAACATAAACCTCCTTCAGTTTTGAAAAATTCATCTTGTATTGGTCACAATATTTTCTGCAAAATAATGACTAAAACATGTAATTTCTGCAAAAATGTTCCTTCTTGTTATGTTTTTTCATCTTTTTACTTTCTTGCTCTTTTGACTGTTTTACTTTCACTTTAGACAAACTTCAATTTTGGTGAAAGTAATTTCATTTATTTTTACCATTTTACTGCCTCTGTAACTTCATTTTTACTGTTTACCTTTGACTGCTCTGTAACTTCGTTTTGACTTTTCACTCTGACTTTTACCTGATACACTTTATCCACTGATACTCTTTGATTTTGATATGCTTTGACTTGGGGATAAAACTGCTTTCTGATTTGGATCATAATTGGCATGATAGCAGTGGATAATTTCTGGGAAAATAAGGACTGAGGGGATGAGATACCTTGGGAGATTGGATTCCCACAACCCTATAAGATCTTGCCCCTTTGAGTATTCGTCTCTGCAGCGACAATAGCTCAATAGGAGACTTTCATCAAAACGCAGGTCTTTAATTTGGAAATCTTCATCTATCAAAGGTAAATAGTCCAATTCACGGTGAGGAGCATTCAATGGAGTGATATTAAGAGCTGCCGGGACCTCCATTTTGGTTCTTGTGGATTCAAAATGGAGGTTTTCATTTTTTCTTACAGACCGGACGGGATATCTGACAAAGGAGGAAATTGGAACAATGTGCAGGTTTTGGGGGCAATTTCACAGGTTTAAAATCTTCAGGGAGGACTCAGCAATGATTTTTAACCACTTTCTAAGCGAAAAAACAAAGGAAACTGAGTTTTTCGTGCAGTCGGGGCGTAAAATGATAAATACCTGTTTTTAGACGGAAACTGGTTCTTTAACAGGTAATGAGCAATGGCGGGGACGTTCTTCAACACGGGCGCAGCAAAATTTTGGAGTAAATTGGTGTATTCGCAGTGAAATTTGAAAATTGCAGCGGGAGCTCTGTCGCTTTCAGAAACTAAAAATAACTGAAAAAACACGAAAAATGGCTTATTTACAAGTTAAAAGGGTTTTTGTTTTTTTCGAGGTGATGACGTCATCGACGTACGGGGTGACGTAGGGAAGTGGGGCCGGCGGTATGCGGTAAGTGGTAAGCGGTGAGCCCGCACCGCTTATGGACGAGGGCGGTAAAAGTCGCGGGGGGAGCGATTCCACAGGTTTCTCGCCACGTGGATGGTCTGACTAGTCAAAACCACCCATCCCCCGCTGGTTAAAGAACTCACACGGGATGGGCAGCGGGATTGATCATGACCGTTGATCAACGAATGGATGATCCGACGGCTGAAGGAATGGGAAACATGCGAAGGTTTGAAAGGTGGGCCCGTCGGGTTTTTAAAAGAGTTTAACGCTTAATTTAATTATCCCGGGAGATATTCAATAGGCGGAAAGGTTATTAACTAGTCCAGATGACTAATTAATCCCATGCGTATAATGAACGGGGTTGCGGCGGGGGTTTGCTTAAGTGGAATTCCACGTGGACGAATCACGGCGGCACGACAAATTCTCGAAGTTTTATTCATGTTTTTGGTGTTAAACACACATATTGTATGTCTAACGCTTTTTTATATATATTTTTTATTATATGATGATTTAATTAATACAATTATTTCACCATAGGGGCGGGATTAATGTTATAAAGATATATTTCACCAAAGGGTTTATAAAGCGGGGTTTTATTTTCAATGTGCGGGAATATATACTTTGGTAAAACATTATAATAAAGGGTTTTGGGGATATTTATAGAAAATGGAGTTATATACTTAGGAAAAGGGATTTCACTAGGGATTTAATATAGTAAAATCAAATGTTAATATGATAAAGGACAAGGAAAATCAAAACATCTTTGTACATCTAAGAAAGTGATAACTTATGAAGTAAATTGCAACATTTTATCTTCAACACTTAATCTTAGAATAACAAATTATTTTGAGGAATTTTTATGGAATTTTGCATCAGTTTCCTAAGTAAAATAGGATTTTACTTAGGAAAAAGTTAAATATGGAAGATAACAATGATGAATTATCTCAAGTGCTTAGGTCTTTTTGATCATTAGGCCGAGGGTCCGGTCCCTCCAGAAGTCAAGGAAATGCCTTGAGCCCTTTTGATCTCCAAATACCTTAGTACTTTTGGGGGGAAATTAGTAAAACTCTTGAGGGGGGAAAATGATGAGGGAGGTTAATGAATTTGACTTTGCTTGCTGTGATTTTCCAGTGTATTTCCTGCTTCAGTACTTATGATGAAAGTAAATGATCAAAAACATGTAGCAGCATCATTCATCAGATAAAACTTTGCAGCGCCATCTACCTACCCTATCTACTTAGCACTACCATTTTCTCTTCTTTATTAGGGTGCATTTAGACTTGCAAACCCTTTTCAATCTTTTCTTTTTTTACATGATAAATCTATCTATTTCTACCCTTATTACATCCAAGGGCTCAGATTAAATTGTTGAGCACCTTTTATTCACTCTACCTAGCTACTTATCTGCCAAGATTAAACTGTTTGGCTAGATATTTATTCTCTAATCTATAACATGAAATTGAAATATGACTAAGCCAAGTTTAAAGAGTTTGACTTATTCATGAATTGTGGCAAAAGTTTCACAAGCTGCACACAATTGATTTATTACAACAGAGTAAAAAGTAGTGGCATTTGGATTTGCACACTTTCCTTGGTCTATTTTTTGCTTGGGGTTCATTTCTTTCTCTTTTTTGACCATTTTATTCTTTTTACCCTTTGATCTTTCTTTTAGGGTATACCCTCTTCACATTTTTTAAATTTTTTGATTTTTTGGTTTTTCAAGAATATGGAACACCTTTGCTCAAGTAAGAAGGTTTGAACATATTCCATAATTCAATCAAGACAATCATGAAAGATGAAACCTATTGATATAGGAGGCTAACAGGAGGAACAGAGAAGGAAGCAAGCAGAGCAGAAACGTAGGAAGAATGAAGAAGAAGCTAAAACTAAGGAAGAGGAACTACATAAAAGGGAAGCAGAGGGTTGGTTGAAATAGGAACAAGATATGGAAGAAGCAGAGAAGAGGAGAAAGGAAGAAGAAGCCCAAAAAGAGTAGGAAGAGGCAGCCAAGGAAGTAGAGGGAAGCAGGTCACAACCCTTAAAGATTGAGAAACGAGCAGATATGTCACCTATTGACATACCCCTAGCAACTCCTGTAATAGGCGATCACTTCCCTTTCTTCGAACTTGGTATCTCGGGAGATCAAGAGGAAGATGTAATGGATCTGACGAGGCTATCTTATGATCAGTAGACTCACAAGATCAAGTAGGAGTGGAGGAAATTTCTTGCTAGGAACCCAGCTGAACCTCTGTCAGTGACCACTGAAAATACATAGTCCTATACACCAAGAAGAATAACATAATGATAGTGTCTGCTGGAATTTATTTCGCAACCGCCACATAAGAGAATGTTAGAAGAATGAGTAGAGAGATCCTACAATTGCAAAAAAGGACTCGTATATCTGAGCAAAGGGCCACTCAAGTAGAAGAGGAAAATAAAGCCTTGGAAACCAAAAATCAAATGCTACAACTTACACTCACCCAATATGGCGGACTACAAGCTGCCATCCAAGGAGAAATAGACATCATGGGCAGGACTATGGTGCAAGTCTATGAGAAAATGATGAGGTTGAGGCAAATAGTCACTCCCTTGGTAGGGGTCGAAGTGAAAACAAGGAAGAAGTCTGCCCAGCTAAAGGCGGCCTCTACAGCTCTTGGAAACGTATTGGAATGGTCTGAGAGGTAACCTTAGGCCCCTGCCACTCTACCAAAGAGGTTTTTGATTTGCACTTAAAATGACAAGGTACAGATGCGGATGAAGCTGCAATCCCGAGAGAAGCTCGTGAAAGATGTAGATAGGGTCATGACCTCATAGGAGCATCTCATTAGTGGTATCAAATCGATGGAAGAAGTGCATCACACACCTTCCATGGGTACAGTAACCCGACAAAAGGCGCGAGAAGAAGTGTTGCAAGATATTCCGTCATTTGTGGATCCCATCAGACAAGCAACTGGATCAAAGGACATCCTTGTTGCCAAGGAAACATCATACAATATGTCATTGAGTTGGACATAATATACACCAAGTTGGATTCATTGTCCTATAAAATCAACTCAAAGAAGCATACGTTGGTCCCAAATTCATTTTAATGCTTGCACCGACTTAGGGAAGACATGCCTCAACTCACCCCGATCACAGCTGAATTTCAAGCCTAGCAGGCCTACCTCAAGGAGCATCAACAGGTGGAAACCCTAAACCTCTCTATCACTAAGTTGCTCCCATGAAATTAACTGGACAACAGGTCGCAGGTGCAAGTAGGTCGCAAGAGAGAGCAGGTCTCAGGTTGCAGATGCTCCCATGTCCTAGGTCATCCCAACGTTCAGGGAGACGAAAGGGCAGGGTAGCCCAAAAGTCATTTTTTTCTATATGTATTCCCTCAGAGGGGATTGTAACAAACCTTTTTTGGACTCTTGAAGGCGAGAGAGAGATAATTGTATAGCATTGAATGTATGTTCCAGGATTGAATACAAAGGAATGTTTTGGATCTGACTATGGATCTAATGGAGACTTCCGTGTATTCATGCCATGAATATAGTTCTTGTTGAATGAATGATACTGATTGGTGTATGTTTTTGTTCATGAATTGTTTATGTATCTGAACTCCTTCGATATGTGGGTGATGTATGATGGTTTAATGTAGGGATATGTTAATGACCTAGCTTGTTGATATATACCTAAATCTCCTAAGAAATGTGCTTATATAATTGAAGGAAACTTGATCATAGTGAACTGTTTCTCATATGTTCAAGTGGGTTTCTGTATGAGTATGGGCCTTAATGAATTTTTTCTAACAACACTTCTCATGAGTTCCATGCTTTAACTTCCATTTTTGTATTCATGGTGCTTCGTCAGCAAGGTATCCATCAACCGTTGACTTTGATTTCATCCAATAGTCGTACATTCTCATATTTGCAAATCCCTTAAAAAGCCTATCTCTTACTAGCATAATGGCAATCGGGCCCACATACCGGATGGGATCCCTACCACAAAAGGTGTATATTCAATTTGGGATTGTACACTGGGGATATCCCCTTACTGTTGGCAGGTCACTTTCACCCATCAACACAGTCGTAGCAAGAAATGGTCATCCCAATACCAATGGATGTCCTCCCACAAGATTCTTTGGCTGAAGCACAATGAAGTCTGTGGGATATTCCCAAGAATATATCGAAACAACCACATCATCCAACACACCATCTGGCTTGATTTTAGATCTGTCTAGAAATTCAAGCACAGTAGGAGTAGGATGAATATGGGCCAACCCAAGTTGATCCATGGTTTTCTTTGCCATAACATTAATGGTTGCCCCTAGGTCTATAAGCACATTGGAGACAAGGACATCACCTATCTGAACAAAGACAACTGGGTTTCCAGGGTCAGCATATTTTTCCATTTGCACACAGCTTGTCATTAACTCCGTTTCTCTTTCATAAATTGAATGGTTCATTAGAGGAATTTTGAGGTCTAAAATGGGCCTCCTAAGGAAAATGTACAATCAAATTCACTTTATGAAAACCAATCACATTTTAGGGGATAACATCACCGCTAATGGTTGAGGTGGCATTGCTTGAGGTAAATGTACTTACTTGTCACATTCTCAATGGTGGATAAAAACTCATGGTTAACCATATTAGTTCTCTAAGTACTTTTAAAGTCAAAGTAAAGTACTCATAATAAATGTCATTTCACACTTTTTGAATAAAATTCATACATAAAATAATATATTACATTTATTATATTATTTTCATGGTTAACCATGGTAGTGCTCTAAGTACTTTTAAAGTCAAAGTACTCATAATAAATGTCATTTCACATCTTTTGAATAAAATTTATACATAAAATAATATATTACATTTATTATATTATTTTCATATAGTACATTAATTACATGTTATTACACAATTTAAATAATATAAATTTTATTTAATAACATATTATATAATTAATAATTTATAAATTTATATTTATATTTTATTTTAAGTTATTTAAGTACAAAGGACAAATGAATTAGTTGTTAAATGATAATGACTTTTTCTTGAAAAACTCATTCTTATTTATAGTTACCTCAATACAATTTTTTTTATTAATTTTATTTTGGTACAAATTTTGAATTGAATTTAACCATGGTTAGTAGTTACATTAATTGTGGTGCAAAAAGTGAATTGCAAATTCATAAATATTATTTTATTGATTTAGCTATTATTTTATTATTTCCTTAGGAGGCCCATTTTAGACCTCAAAATTTCCCTAATGTGAGTCTCTACTCTTTTCCTTCTTGGATTCTTGAGACATAGTTCCATAATGATTTTTGTACAGATGAAGATCTCTTTGATAGCTTGGAGCAAATGGAACTTTATAAAAATATTCTTGAGCTTAGAGGCCAGGCTAGATTCGGGAATGGGGTCATTATTCTCCATAACTAGCCTCTCTGGATATGTTGGTCAGTTTGAAGAAGATGGTAAAGGATCATAAGGTACGGGGATGGGTTGAATGGTGACATCTCTTTCAGAATGGCTAGGAGTTTCCTCATAAATTTTCTCTTCAATAATCACCATGGGCTGCTTTTGTTTTTCAGATGTTACTACCTTCCCCGATCTCAGTTGTAGGTCATTGACCCCAACCAACATGGACTAATAATTGGGTGGAAGAAGAGGTTTAATTGAATGAATCATTTGTGTTGCTTTATTATTTGGTTTTGGTATGGGTTGAGCAGGAAGTTGAGGTGGCCGAAAAGGTGTAGGTAAAGGTAATGGTGGCATAGACTGACTGGTGGGTTGGTTGCAGGATCTATTGATAAGCCTTCAAATTTTGAAACTATTGCTTCAAGTTCGGGTGGAACTTCTTCTCGATTTTTCTTTGAAGCATCAGTCATAAACCTTCAATTTTCTTATTCTATATACTTTGGCAAAGTAATAAATTTCCTTTGGAAAGTAGTGAAAACCTTAAACTTAACCAAAAACACAAATATCATTTAAATTTCTCATCCACGGACTTCAAACTTTATTTTCACCCACTTTATAAATTTATCGCATCCAAAAATTTGACTAAACATTGCGCAAGTTAAATTGCAATAATCATTGGATCTATAAGCCATATGCGGGGCCCATCAGATTTTTTCACTTTCTGGATCATCAAATTAAACAATTTAAATTTGATTTATAAAATATCGCATCCATTAAAAATGTTAATAACATGCAGCTTGTTGGGCGATATCCATCGATTCGCTAGGCTGACGGACAGTCATAATGCCACGGCCTCCAAACTTTGTTTCAATAAAAAATCAGGTCCTTCAAATGTTGAACCCTGATCAGTTTGATATGCGATATATTGTTAACTCCTTACACTCTACGGTGATCTCATCTGTTCAACTCCACCAGATTTAACACTAGTTGCAGGTCCAAACGAATAGCAAGTTCTGCGAAGGCTTATAGGATCTCGATGTAAGGAATTTAACACTTACTTTTAATGCTAAATAAAAGCCATATTGTATTACATTCAATATAATTTGACACACAGAGAGTCAATTAAACCAAGCACAAAATAGATTCAACCAAACTCAGTAATATTTCGAAAGAAAATGAACCCCGAGGATTTGGCATTTACGCACACATTTACACAAGTATAGAGGAAAATGTAATTTTCTTCTATTCGATTTGTTTTTCCATCAAATCCTCCTCTCTCTATACATTTCAAATTACATATAAATATATTGTTCATAATATCATTTCGATCCAATTTAAAGAATCAGATCTGTCCAATTTGAGATAAAATCCTATTTCACTATATTCTCCCTAAAATTCTCAACTAAAACTAAATACATCGAAATAATTACCAACAATCCAAATCCCTAAGGAATAATTCAAATCTTATCTACCAAAATAGTAAATTGGCAGCTAAAGGAACCCACTCCTTTGCTTGTAAACTTTTTTTGTCTTTTTGGAATAAAATTGAAGTCCTTTTCTCCTTGAGCCTTATGCCCCTGCATCAAACTCCTGAGGACAAAATTCTTCATGCGTTCCTGTCCATGAGCTTCTCTACAGAACTGCCCAATTTCCATATCATGGTATCTGTCATCCAAGTAGCCTCTGAAATTGGTTGATCTTTCCACTTAATCAAATACTCAAAATAATCCTGTACTCTTGTCTTTTTAGACAATCTTTTGTCTAAAATCTTCTCTGGCCGCAATGCTTTTGCTGTGGGTAACTGTTTTAACCAATCAATATCTTCTTTTATTTCAGCTGTATCATATGTGTCGCTGTCTTCATACATGTACAAATCAACAACACTTAAAATTGGAGATATTCCAATGTCAGGGGGTAATTCAATTTCATATGCATTTGTAGAAAATTTTCTCAACGCTCTGCATGGCCCAATTTTCTTAAATTTCAACTTATTACATGCCCTTTTTG
This sequence comes from Pinus albicaulis, assembly GCA_034641835.2. Taxonomy (NCBI): domain Eukaryota; kingdom Viridiplantae; phylum Streptophyta; class Pinopsida; order Pinales; family Pinaceae; genus Pinus; species Pinus albicaulis. Next base: position 1,117,478,355 of record CM076580.1, read on the forward strand.
GAAATATTTCTTTCCTCAGGTGTGATATAACCAAATTTCCAACCTCAAAATTAACTTCTCTCTTCTTCATATCTGCTCTGCTCTTGTACTTGATGTTGCTGTCCTGTAATTTCTATTTTACCTGATCATGTGTTGCTTGAATTTATGAAGAAAAATATTCTCCTTTAGCACTTCTCATCTCTGCTTTTCCCAAATTTCTTAGTTCATACACTCCTCTTGAGTGCATTCCATAAAATATATGGAATGGACTCTGCCCTATACTGCTGTTAGGAGAATCATTATAAGAATATTCAGCCTGTGCCAAAATTTGAACCAACTGTTTAGGATGTTCACCTGCAAGACTTATTAAAAGATTACCCAAGCTTCTGTTCACCACCTCAGTCTGTCCATTAGTCTGAGGGTGATGCATTGAGATGAAACTTAGTTTAGTACCAAGAATTTTCCACAATGTCCTCTGAAAATGACCAACAAATCTTGTGTCCCTATCAGAGACAATGCTTTTAGGTAACCCATGCAGCATTACAATTTATTTGAAAAAAAAATTAGCAACATGAGTAGCATCACTAGTTTTATAACATGGAATAAAATGTTCCATTTTAGAAAATCTGTCAACTAAAACATAAATTGCATCATTCCCTCTCTGTGTTTTAGGTAAACCCAAAATAAAATCCATATTTACTAGTCTATCTGGAATAGGTAATGGAACATACAAACCTGTGTTTTGACTCCTTCCTTTTGCATGCTGACAAACTTTACAATTTTGCACATACTTCTCCACTTCAGATCTCATCTTTGGCCAAAAATAAAAATGAATCAGTTGTTCATAAGTTTTGTCTACACCAAAATGTCCACCAACTCCACCACTATGTTTCTCCTTAATTAAATTTTCTCTCATAGATAAATTTGGTACACACAACTGATTTCTTCTAAATAACAACCCTTCTTGCAAGAAAAAATCCAGCCATTTACTTCTGTCCAACAAAACAGGATTATTTCATGCTTCAAATGCCTCTTTAAAATCCAAATCCGTTTTATACAATTATTTAAGAAAATCAAAACCCAACACTTGAATTTGAATTTCTTGAACTAAAATTCTTTTTCAACTTAAGGCATCTGCTAATTTGTTTTCTTGGCCAGTTATATGTTTCAATACAATATTGAAACTTTGAAGATATTCTACCCATTTTGCATGTTTATGATTCAATTTTGGCTGTTGCATAATGTACTGCAATGCATGATTGTCGAAATAAAGCACAAACTCTTTAGACATCAAGTAATGTCTCCACTTCTTTAATGACTGCACAACTGCATAAAATTCTTTGTCATCAGAAGAATATTTCCTTCTTGTCTGATTCAGTTTTTCACTGAAATAAGCTACAGGTCTGTCTTCTTGACTTAACACAGCTCCAATAGCTTCCCCACTGGTATCACATTTCACTTGAAAAGGTTTGTTAAAATTAGGCAAAAATAAGATGGGCTTTTCCGTTATCTTTCTTTTCAACAACTGGAATTTTTTTTCTACTTCATCAGTGCATCTAAATGGTTGTTTGTCCTTCTTTATGGTTTCAATAATAGGAGCATTGATCTTACTAAAATTCCTTATGATTTTTCTAGAAAAACTATCAAGACCATGGAAGCTTCTTACCTCAAAAACACTCTTAGGTGAAGGCCATTCTATGATTGCCTTTATCTTCTTTGGATCCATTTTCAATCCATCAATAGAAACATTAAAGCCTAGATATATCAACTCTTTCTTCATGAATGATTTTTTTTTTAAATTTACCAGCAACTTTTCCTAGTGCAACTTCCTTAAGACATAATTCAGATGTCTCATGTGTTCTTCTTTGGATTTGCTGTAAATTAATATATCATCCAGATATACTATTACAAATTTACCAATAAATTCCTTCAGTACTTCATTCATAAGCCTCACAAATGTACTATGAACATTTGATAATCCAAACGACATTACCATCCATTCATACAATCCTTCTGGTAGGCCTCCATAGTTTGCAAGATTGGCAAGAACAAACGCTGCAGAGCCTACATCAAAACCACTTTGGAATCCTAGGATCTAGCTCTCCTGGATTCAGAGAGGGATCTCTCTATATGAGTGTTTTCAAAGATATTTATTTAAGGTTTATGATATGATATTAGGCTAGTTATGAAGTATAAGGGGTTTTTTTTTTTTTGGATGGGATGGATATCATCGAAATGAAGGAAGTCTTCTGAGGGGTAAAGGTGTGAGCAGGTTGAAGGAATGGTTTAGCTGATAGGATAGGTAAAAAACAGTATCAATCCATTGGGTTACGGAGTCACAAAAGGATTTAATTGCACAACAAGTTTCAAGAGTGGTCCATGGGGCAAGTCATATATATCAAAGGATCTCTTTAAGTTTATTTATGGTATGGAACATTAAAAGTGTGGTGAAAGAAGAAAACATATAAGAAAAAAAAGGGCAGCTTAAGATCAAGTAAGTACTTTTAACCTTACCTACTTTCAGCATACTCTTCAAAGGAAAAAAGTTAAGACAAACAAATAATAGCCTAAGATCAAGTAAGAACTTTGAATCTAGCATATTTTTAGCATATTCTTAAGGAAAACATTCGAGACAAACATAAAACGTAGCCTAAGATCAGGTAAGGAATTTTAACCTAGCCTACTTTTGACATGCTCTTAAGGGAAACTTTCAAAACAGCTGTTGGAGAAAACACTAGAGGACAGGGCTAACCATAGACTTCCCTAGTTTAACTTTACTTAGCATGTAATGAAAATATCATTCAAAAACAATATCTCATGTTTTACTCAGCAAGACATGGGCTCACCAACATTCCTTGATTGGTTACACTCTATTGAATTATCCTCAAATACACAATTAGTAGAAAACATAAAATAAATATTTATCAGTGAGATTTAGGGTACTTTATAGTAAATCCTAATCTATATTTGTTGTTATTTATCAGAGAAAGTGGACAGTATGGAAAACATAAGAAAAAATAACAATTACAGTAAGAAAAACATCACCATTGACATAGACCAAGATCCCATAAATCAGCTTGTGTATTTGATGTGCAAACCAGTTACAATCTTCAAGTCAAGTGGGTCTTTTACAGCTTCAAACTTGTCTTCTCAGCCTATCTTTCTTCAATTACAAAACAGAGCTTCAACAACCTCAATAGCTATTTAAATTCAATGAGAATTCAACCAACAATAATACTAGACTCCTCATATGATATATATAGGTAAATTTGAGGAGGTGGAGTGGAAAGAAGGTCCAAGTAATCAATTAATGCAGAGTAAATGCTTCTCGACCTTTGGGAGGCCTCATGGAGAAGATTTAAAATGTTTTAACTCCGTTAATTGATTTTACATTAACTCTTATCTACTTCAGTCACTTTTGTTGAATTTAGAGGCTTTTGGTAGGCTTGTAATTACTTTTGGAGCTGTCTTTGGCTAATATCTCTGACTATGCATTGAATTTGTATTCTTTTGAGGAAATAGGCCTATAGGTGGCATTTCTGAGGATTAATTTCCTCACTGATGTGGCATTTTGAGGCTTTTTTTGTTGATTTGTGTTGATTTGGCACTTTTAACTTCAATTAGGCCTTTGATTTGGCTTTTAGGCCTTCTTATCATCTTCGGGGCTTTAAACTGTGTCTTTAACCTTTAAAATATTGATTAACTTTAAATCTTCATACTTTTCTTTAATCATTTAATCTTTAATCTCCACTGTCTTTTCTTATTTGCTGTGTACAAGTGGCTTTCATCGATGCAGGATGGTTTGATTATATGACCAATGCTCATAAAACACCGGTCAAACCATGAAATGAACCCTGGTAGTCCCCTTCTTCGTGATTTTTCCTCTGTTTGGACCACGAAGGTCGTCACCTTCTGGCCCTGTCCCTTTATGAACTGTAGGAGGGTTTTCGGCCCTAAAACCGCCATAGAAACTGAAAAAATAAAAACAAAAAATAAAAATAAAAAATAAAAAAAATTATAATAATAATAATAATAATATATATATATATATATATATATATATATATATATATATATATATATATATATATATATATATATATATATATATATATATATATACTCTCTCTATATATTGTAAATATGATAACGTTTGAGTTGACTGCCTTTACGAGCTGGCGGGGGGCGGAGGAAATGGGACATGTAGTACAGAGGAAATCCATGGCAGTGGCTGAAAAACGGGGGTTCAAATTTGATTTTGGCGCGAAAGTGAGGATTGGTGGTTTCGGAAAACCGTCGACGGTTTTCACGTAGCATTAAGGTGGTAAGTGATTTTGTGCATTTTGAACATGATACCACATCTGGTGTGACACCTATCCACCCCAATACCACCTATTTTGCGTTCATTTGGGTCGTTAAAACCTGACATGAAAATCCGTGCGAAATCTAACGTGGGCCATTGGATCTGAATAGGCCAGACCAATGATGGGGGAGGAGCATGATGGGAAAAGGTGCATGGTGGAAGGGAGGATGATGGAGGCCATGTGGTAGCCGAAGATTGGATGGGAAGTTAAATAATGGGAGGTGGGACCAATGGTGACGTGGGCTATTTTGTTTGATAGCAGGAATGTTATGTGCAATGGGTTATTGGATCGGGTTAAGCGGGAACTTTTAGATCAAGAAGATCTATGGTGGAGATCGATTGCGAGGGTGGATGGATAGATATTGGTCAGGAGAATGGAGGGTGAGAGGGGAAGCATGGTGGTCATCAGATCAAGGCTTGAGGCCTTTGATCTACGGCTAAGATTTCTCTGGGATTTGACAAGTGTGGAAGGGGAAAAACAAAGGGAAGGGGGCTTAAAAAATGAGGAAGGAAAGGGTCCAATGAAGGAGTATGGGACTGGGAGTGTGGTGTGAAGGGCTAAGAAAAAAAAAGGGGGCTAGGAGGATGGATGGGGGAGGTGATTCAGCACTGTCAGATCGGACAAATCTACAGCTAGGATTAACACGGGGTTTGACAAACATGGCGGAGAAAATACAAAGGAAAATGTATTTTACAAGGGGTACGGGGGTAAATACAAAGTAAGGGAAGGGGGCTTAATGGAGCAGATAAGGTGTGGTCCTGTGGAGGAGTAGGGGACTGGGGGCTAAGCCAAAAAGGAGCTTAAAAGCTTTATGAATGAAAAAGGTTGAAAATAGGCCAAAAAAGGTGGGTTTTTTAGTGTTTTTTGAGGCTTTTAGGTTCTGATAGGAAGAAAAGAAGGTTTTTAACCAAATAAAAGGGGATTTTATAGGTTCAAAGGATTTTTGGGTGAAATGAGGGGTAAAAGAAAGGGAAAATGAGCTTTTTAGGAGGGGAAAAAGACTGTTTATGATGAAATGGTAAAATGAGTGAAAATGGAGGGATTTTGGAGGAAGTTATGAAGGTAAAAGGATGGGAAAAATGGCTGAAACCAGTCTCCTTTATACAACAGGTCTTTTTGAGGATTTTTTGAAGGAAACAATAGTGAAGATTAATCTTAAGTTATAAAGCACCAGAAGGCTTCAAGAATGAGAAATTTTTCTGTGAAAATAATCTGTTGAAGACTCAATATCTGTTTTAGCCATAATTTGCTATGAAAAAAATTTACTGATGGCTAACAGTGGCTCCACTTGGGGATGACAGCTCCTTGGAGGTGTCAAGAACTTCAGAAATTGATCTCTAGGATGTAGACCTGTGCCTTATCCTTGACAACCTTTTCTTCCTTAATTATGCTGGTTAAAAATATGATCAGTACTTTGTATCAGCAAACAAATTTCTTTTCCCAAACATTCTACCTACACAGCCTACTTTTCCTAACATTTTTTCTTCATAAGGTGCACTTGGACTTGCAAACCTTTTGACATCAACATTTTATTCTTTTATTGAAAGCAGGAAACTAATCTAAATCTACCCTTATTTCTTCCATGAGTTTAGATTAAACCGTTGAACTCATTAATTCTCTACCTAAGCTACTATCTGCTAGGATTAAACTGTCTGGCAGATTTTATTCTCTATATTCTAAAATAGAAATTTAAATACAAACAAACCAGGATTAAGCTGTCTGATTTGCTATAAGACTATGGCATAAAAACAAGCTACACATAGACTGAATTTTACAGAAATTTAAAACAAAATTGTGAAGGCTTAAGATCCAAAATTTTTGAATATCCTTATTTCTTTCTTTCAGCTCTAGTTTTGGTCTTTTTAAAGCTGCCCTTTTCTTCTTTTTCTGGTTCAAGTTTTTAGCAATGTTCGAACCAGTTCTTTTTCTTCTCTTTGGCTCAAGTTTTGGTCTGATTAGAGCCATTTCTTTCTATCCTAATCTATTCTACTAATAAGCCAAGATTAAACAATTTGGAAAATCTGATTCACTAACCTATCAGCAGTAAATTGAAATCTATCTAGTCATGATTAGGCTGTATGACTAAATAGTAGTGCTATTTTAATTAGTGGCATTTAGGCTTGCACACTTGCAAATTTTTATTCTTTTTTGGTATGGGGTTGTACCTTATTTTATATCTGCCCTCTTTTCTCTTTTCTATTTTTTTTTTCTATTTTTTCCTTTTTCAAATTCAAAAGCAGTGTTATATACAATGAAAAAAATATTTAAAACTAAAAAATCAGCTAACAAAAGTAATGTTTGAGAACCCTGCCATTGACAAGACCTCCAAAATGTTCAACTCCATCCAATTCTTGCAGAAAGAATACACTGTTTCCAATGGCAGATTGAATAAGATAAGGACCTTGCCATAAATTATCAAATTTTCCATGTTTGCCCTTATCTTCTCTCCTTGAATCCCATTTCAATACTTTATCCCCAATATTAAAATCACTTCCCTTGGTTGTTTTGTCAAAAAACTTCTTGATGTTTTCTTATAGTTGTTGTGCTCTGATGTATACTTCCTCCCTGGTTTGTTGTAGATGTATAGTCTGGTTTATTCTTCTTGTCATATCATCATATTTAGACTGTACTTCTTGGATCAACTTTATGACTGTCACTCCTAAATTGGTTGGAAATATTGCATCTGTTCCATAAACTAATTGCTAAGGAGACATCCCAATTGATCTTTTAATCGTCAATCTGTCTGCCCATAATGCATGTACTAGCTTATTATGCCATGATTTATTGTTATCTTCCAGCAACTTCTTGATTATGTTTACCAAAATTTTATTTAAGGATTCTACCAACCCATTACCTTGAGGGTAATAAGTTGTACAATAACCCAATATAATCTAATATTTATGATAGAATTCCACCATATTTTTAGATCCAAATGCAGCAGCATTTTCAGTTATGATCTTTCTAGGACAACCAAATCTAGACAGTGTATGGTTTTCAAGGAATGAAATGATGGCTGAGTCTGTGGCATTTCTAGATGGGATGGCTTCTATCCACTTGGTAAAATAGTCTGTTGCTATGAGGATCCATCTATGTTGGGCAGATGATGCAGGATGGATTTCCCCAATGAAGTCTAGACCCCACTACTGAAAAGGAGCTTCAATAGTGATTGGTTGCAGAGGTAAGGGAAGCAGCTTTCTTTTTCCTTCAAAAATTTGGCATTTTTGACAGGCAGTAATCATTTTGTGAGCATCTTGAAAGAGGGTGGGCCAATAGTAACCAGCTCTAAGGATTTTTTTAGCAATTGACTTCCAGAAGAGGTGGCCTCCATATTCTCCTTCAGAAAACTCATGCTTGATCTTATCTGCATCATTCTCAGGAAAACATTTAAGTAATAATCCACTAGCATTTTTCCAATATAAACATTTATCCAAAATGCAGTAACTTACAACTTTCAATTTTAAGAATCTTGTCTTTGTTTTAGACAAACTAGGAGGTACATTTAGATTGAGCAAAACATACCAAATATCAACATACCAAGATGAATTCAGAAAATGATCTTCAATAATTGGAGTTGTCAACTCCTCCTGTTCATCTAATGCATTAAACATGTTTATATCAAGAGCTTGAAAGTTAGATTCAGCCATGAGTTTTACTAATCCTTGACCTTTTATGAGCTTAGTGGGTTTGATTTCTAGGTCATATTCTAAAATTACAGCAATCCACTTTGCTCTCTTTCCATCTAGATCTTGGGTCAATATGTCTTTTACAACTGAATGAGGCACAAATGCTATGATGTGGGAATGTAAAATGTAAACTCTGAAGTCTTTTAAGGCTTTGACTAAGGCAAATGCTTGTTTTTCCATTATATTTTAATTCAAAGGTGCATCTCTTAATGCCTTGCTGAAAAATGAAATTGGTTGTTCTTGTCTCTTCAAGTTTTTCTGTAATAGGAAAACAACTACAATGTGTTCTGATGCAAATGAAAAAATGAAGAAATATTTTGTAAAATCAGGACTAACGAGAACTGGTGTTTTGGTAAGTGCTTTTTTTACCAACTCGAATGATTTCTTTGCTTCTAAGGTCCATTTAACTCCTTCTTCTCTCTTAAGCATATTTGTCATGTTTCTAAGGAGTTCAGCTAGATTGGGTATTAACCTTCTCAAGAAATTAATCTTTCCAATGAAATATTGAAGTTCCTTAATGTTTCTAGGATGGTTGATTTGCAAGATACCATCGATCCTCTTTGGGTCTATCCTTATTCCTTCTTCAGATATGATATGTCCAAGAATTTTACCTTCTCAGAGACCAAACAATGTTTTCTTTGGATTTAAGGACAACCCATAATATTTGCATTTCTCAAAGACTTTTCTCAAATGTATTAGGTGTTCTTCATCTGTTTTAGAATAGACCGTAATATCTTCAAGGTAAATCATAATGAAGTAACCTATTTATTCTGAGAATGTAATATCCATGGCTCTCTGAAATGTGGAACCAACATTCATTAAACCAAAGGGCATTTTCAAACACATGAAAGTACCCAAGGAGTAGTAAAGGTTGTTTTAAGTTAATCATCAGGATGTACCAATATTTGATTGTCACCTGAGAAGCCATCCAGCAAAGAAATTATTTTAGAACCAACTACCCTTTGTAAGATATGATCCATTTTGGGCAAGGGATAGTTGTCCTTTAATGAGACTTTGTTTAAGTTTCTAAAGTCAATGCAAAGCCTTATTTCTCCTGTTTTCTTTCTAACTGATACAAGATTAGACACCCACTTTGAGTATCCAACAAGGACTATAATTCTAGCATCATACATTTTCCTAATTTCTTTCTCTACCAGAGGTAATTGAACAAGGTTGATTCTACGCAATTTTTGTTTAAAAGGCTTATGGTTTTCTTTGAGGGGTATCTTATGTTGGATTATTTCTATATCATATGATTTTAGCTCTTCATAACTCCATGCAAATACATCAGAAAATTCTTTAAAAAGCTCAATGTATTTCAGTTTAATGTGAGCTGGCAGTGTCTTAGATAATTTGATCATTTTGGGTTTTTCCTCACTGCCTATGTTGCATTCTTCCACTTCAGATTGAATAGCTTCCAGTTTTGGCTTTTTAGCAACATCATTCAAGTCAAACAATTCTTCTAATGGGACTAGTCCTTTTGGTAAAATTTGATCTTTGGATTGCAGCACTTCTAAGTTTTCAATTTTTAAATCTATGCTTTTTTCGGTTGTATGTTTGGGTTGATGGGTTAACATATTTATTTCAGCAATCTTAGGAGACTTTTCTTCTTGAAAAAGTGGGTTTTCTTCCGTAGGACAGTCTTGTTCATACTCTAAATCTGAATTGGGTATTTCAAATTCATTTTTGGACTGTTGGAAGTCTTCTATTTGTTTATCTCCATCAAAAAATTGCCAATATTTTTCATTATTAGGGACAACTGGTATATATTTGACTTGGGTGGTGCATTTCTTGGTTTCATAAGGTGTTAGACAAGTTCTAGCAGCAAAGGCTAATCCATTGGCTAGAATGTTTTGGTTCCTTGGGACAAAGGTAAGTTGGAATTCAGAAAATGTTTTTAACAAGTCCATGGAATCATCTCTATAGGCTCTAAATCTGGGATGTTTAGCAGTGTATTCCCCATTGAGTTGTCTAATTATCTATTGTAAATCCCCATGAGCTGTTATTCTTTTGGACCCTAATTTTTTCAATAAATGCAGGCCTAAAAGAAGAGCTTCATACTCTACTATGTTGTTTGTACATTGGAAGTTTAATCTATAAGAATGACCCTCAGCATGATTGTTTCCAGTGTTGTGCACCCATATGCCTGCTCCTGCACCAGTTTTAGTGCAAGATCCATCAAAACTCATACTCCAAAGAGGACTGTTTTCAAATTTTTTTATTTATTTCATTGTTGTCCTCTCTGTTTTGTTTGCCTAATCTGTCATTGTGTTTTTCCTGCAGGTTTGCACTATGCTGAATTTTGTTTTCTTCCTCAAGACTTTCAAGGTTTTGAGGTTTTATTCTTAGACTCTCATGATCTGCACTATATTTATGACTGTTTCGGACCTCAAGACCTTTAATCTGTTTTCTATAATTTTCTGAATTAGCAAGCCATTTTTTATTTTTCTCCTTGTTTTCCTCTTCCTATATGGTTTCCCCTATGTTTAGATGTGGAGTGACCACTATATTTGCTGATGTTTCATTGACTAACTCTTTCTCATTAGGAATCTCATCATTGTAAAGAATGAATGAGTCAAGGTTAGTGTGTATGGAATAAAGAGGAGAGTTTTCTGGTCTTTCTTGGTTACTCACCATGTATTTCATGTGTGTTTCCCTATAGAGTCTTCTAGGTTGACTAAAGAAAGGGATGGTGGCATAAGTCATATCCATTTTCATAGTACCTTGCAACTTAGCACCCCATGATCTTGAAAGAAGCATGCCATATTTGCAGGGTATATTAGCCACTACAATGTCCATCACTAAAATTTTGGCTGGAATTTGAGCTAAGTTAACACATAGATCTTTTATAAGGCCTATGCATCTTACTCTGCTTGAATCAAAGGAATATAAATCTTTATAGGGTCTAGTTACCTAAAGGCCTAATTTCTCGATTATTAATTTGGGCATGAGGTTATGTGATGCTCCTGAATCAAGCATGGCATTGTGCAAAATGTTTTCATGGATGTTCAAACTGATTTAGAATGGAGGGGTAGTTCCTTCTTGAAAATTTCCTTGAAACTTAGGACCAAACAGAAGCTCTGGTGTATCATCATTTAAGTTAACAGTATCATGAATTTCTTCTTTGTTCAGAGCTTTCAAAACTTGAAATCTATATACATTTTGAGTGACTAACTCAGTGAGTGGAACAGAGATTTTGATTTTGGCAACTTCACTCTCTATGCTAAAATGAATCTGTTTTTTCAAAAATTTTGATTTAGCCTTCATAGTCACCAATTCATTAGCAAAATCAGCTTTCTGATTTTTACTATTTACAGCAGTTAAAATGGTTTTTTCAGGAGCATTAGCTGAAACGCTAGCAATTCTAGGGCCACCACTCTATTTTTCATTGATTTGGATGTTTTTTCCCTTGTTTGGATCAGAAATTTCAGTCACTGTTTTATGATTTTCTGCTGTCTTTTTGGAAGTAGTTACAAGGATGTTTTTGGCAGAATTTTCAGAGGTCTTCTTCTTGGAAGTTTCTTTATTCTTTTTACTTCTTAGGTCATATTGTTTAGATGATCCTATGATGGCATTTTCAAATTCTGGTTCATAGTATTTAGTTTCTGGTCTTCTATCATCATAGGGTGTATATAGACCTTATTTTCTTTCATGGAGGAAATCATAATCCTCATTGCTTACTCCCAACATGTTTATGTGATCATCCTCTATTTGTTCATTTGTTTCCTCATCCTCATTGACATAATTTTCTTGAAAAGGAGGTCTGATATGTTGATCAACATCTCTTTGTCTATTTTGAGGTTGATTTCTCCTAACGTTATGATTTTGGTTTTGGGGTTGATTTCTGTTTTGAGAAGCTGATTGATTTTCTCTATATTGTGCTCTCTCATACATGCTCATTCTCTCCATCATCTTCTCCATCATCCTTTCTAGTTTTGAGTTATATGTGGAAGGTGTAGCTTCATCCCTATATGATACCCTCTTCTCAATTTTCATTCTAGCTCTTCTCTCAATCAGATTGGTTTCCACACTAAGAGATCCCTTCAGCATGTCTTGTAAAGTTAAGGGATCCCTTTCTCTTAGCTGATAGGCCATTTCAGGATCAAATCCTTCAGGGAATTTGGCCAAAGCTGAGCCTTGTGGAGGTTTCAAATCTGGGGGTAGTGCATTATAAACACTATTAAATCTAGTGCAATAATCATGAACACTTTCCCCAGTATTTCTCTTGAGGTTGTTGTAATATGAAAGTATTTGGAGAGGGTTCTTCCTAACTTGCCATTTGTTTATGAATGTTT